>CANYCX010192988.1:0-13995 GCA_948193385.1 Breynia disticha f. nivosa | reverse complement strand
GGATAAAATCTACGAGTCTCTAGGTGTGAAAGGCAAGGTTTTGGGGTTGGGAAGGGTTGGAAGAGTGATTTTTGTGTTTGGGTCGAAGGAAAAATGGTTGGAAGTGTTTAGGGTTGAAAATATATTACTCTCTCTCTCTCTCTTCTTTCACGAAACACACGTTCTATTTTAAAATCTGCCAGCCAGAACGGCCTCTGGAACGACCTCCAGCCGTTTCGGTGGTCGTTCCCTGTTTTAAGTCAGCACAAACTTTTGTGCTGTCAATTGGTGCAGAACAGCCATGGGAACGATTTTCAAAGCCGTTCCCTTGGTCGTTCTAGGCCAATTTTTCTGCATCCTCTGTCGATTTCTCGTGATATTTTTGGTAATTTTCGGTTTTATTTTTCGGGGCGTTACATTGACAACACATTATGTCTAATAAAAAATGTAGTGCGGGTCCATTTTGCAAATTGGTTTTGAGAAAAATGTAAAACAAAGCTTTCTTTTTATTATTTGCAAGTATTGTCATAACTTTAATATTTGTCGAAAGAGCATAAAAAAATTTGGTAGATTTTTAATTCTTGCAATATTGTTTCTTTTTCTTTACACTCTGACTAGACAATAGAAATTGTCCATATTTAATTTTTTGGATGGGATTAATGATACTCTACTATTGTTGATTCCAAAAAAGAATCAACCTATGACCATAAAGGATCTCAGGCCGATAGCTCTTTGCAATGTCGTTTACAAGATTGCTGCTAAGGTACTGGCAAACCGGCTGAAGCAAATACTCCAGATATTATTGATGAATCTCAAAGCGGCTTTATTTCTGGAAGGTTGATAACAGACAACGTGGTGATTGTAAATGAACTCATCCATTCAATGAAAGGGAAAAGGTCAGGACACCCCTTGGCGACGCTCAAAATATACATGGTAAAGGCTTATGATAAGCTAGAATAGAGCTATTTATGGGAGGTCATGGTGACGCTGGGTTTTAGCACTATGTGGGTGAATTTGATGAAGAGTTGTGTGCAATCAGCAAAGGTTCAGAGTTCTGATGGGCCAAGAATCTAGTGATCTCATTTTTTCAGAGAGAGGTTTGCGTCAAGGAGACCCATTATCTTTGTACTTATTCATTATAGCAATGGAAGGTCTTACAGCCATAATTCATCATTTCGAACATCAAGGCTTAATCCATGGGTGCAATAATAAATGTTTGTCTTTTAAATACATTAAAGACAAACTCAAAGCAAGAATAGAATCTTGGAAGCGAAGGGGGCTCTCTCAAGCGGGTAAGGAGATTCTTCTTAAAACAGTGGCACAAGCGTTGCCCACTTATACAATGAGTTTGTATCTATTGCCTAACAGTAGCTATGATGAATTGCATAAGTCAATGAATGCATACAGGTGGGAGAAGTTCTCTGGACAAAAGAGGAATCAAGTGGATGCGATGGGAAAGACTCTGCCAATATAAAGAAGAAGGTGGAATTGGCTTTAAGGACTTGAAAGCTTTTAACAAAGCTCTACTAGCAAAGCAAGGTTGGAGAATTCTCTCCAACCAACAGAGCCTAATGAGCAAAATCCTTGAAACAAAATACTTTTTGAACAAGTCTTTCATGGATGCCCTGTTGGGTGAAAATCCGAGCGTTGTTCAGTGAAAGAGAACAAACACTTATCTGTTCGATTCCACTAAGCATACAACTAGTAGAAGACAAATGGTGTTGGAATGGAAGCAAAACAAGCTCGTATATAGTAAAGGATGGATACTCTAAGATTTATGAAGAGTCCCTTTCATTGCATTCCAATGATGATGAAGTTTGGAAGCAATTGTGGAAGATTTAAGCACCCCTAAAAATGGTGAATCTATTATGGAGGGTTGTTGCTAACTCTTTGCCAACGAAAGAACGTTTGTTTCAGAAGAAAGTAGTTGATACAACTACTTGCCCACTTAGCCAGCGCACCTCAGAATTGATACTTCATGCAATTGTTCAGTGTGATACATCGCAGGAGGTATGGGGAAGGTCAGGCTATGGAATCGGCCTGGGTACTCATCATTCGTTTGCAGAATGGCTTAAATATACCTTTGGCAAAGTTGAGAAAAGTAGGTGGGGGAAGTAGCTGCAATTTTCTAGGGCTTGTGGAGCAACAAGAATTCTATTGTATGGGAGAAGAAAGGAATGAGTGCAGGATGAATCATTGCTACCAGTTTACAGTCTCTACATGCATGGACCCTTGCTGGTCAAGAAGAAAGAACAAGGTCAGTCACTATGAGTTCAGAAAGAAGTCCTGATCGCTGGCACAAACCAGAAGCTGGATGGATTTCTTGTTCGGTAGATGCAGCTGTATTTTCTAACTCTGGTTGCTACTCAATGATAAGAAGAGATGACACAGGAAGATTCGTTGGTGCCAAGGTATCTCACATCCCATTACTGCGCGACCCATTAGTGTTATAGGTTCTAGCAATTAGGGAAGCCCTCTCTTGGATAAAGTCTGGAAACCGAAAAAATGTCAAGGTGGAATCGAACTACCTAGTTGCTGTTAATTTTATAAACAGCTCTGCTTTCATGGATTCTTACTTTGGCCTTTTGGTCCTTGATTGCAAGAACTTGATCTCAACTATGCAGAATGTTAAAGTTGAGTTTATAAGAAGAACTGCTAATTCGATAGCTCATACCATTGTACAAGTTGTTGGATCCAATCCAGGTCTTCATGTATGGGGAATGACCTCCTAGCTGTATTCAGGCCATTATGGCCGCAGATTTGCTTTAATGAAATTACATCCTTTTGTCAAAAAAAAAAAACAAGGAAGTTGCTTAACTTGAGCTTTCACTTTATGTATAATTGATGTATGTTGATTATTCCATGAAATCAAGTTTTTTCTTAATCTTTGATATAGTGGTTCACATATTTGTCTTAAATTTTTATAAAAATCTGCAACATAATTTAAGCATCTTAAAAATCTCTGCAATTGATTTTTATCTTTAATTTCATCATGAAATTTATCAAAAAATTTAATTGCTCTAGTTATTGGAAATATTTTATTATAATATATTTCATGCACTAAAAATTTCATTCTTGTCTGAAATAACTTTAATTTTTATGCTGAAATTGCTAATCTATTTTATCTAGTTACATTGAAGAATTTCTTTAAATGTACAAAATAAATTTCTATAGATGAAAAAAATATTAAAACATCATCGTTTAATGATTTAGTGGAGAATATATTTCATTCATAATGTTTTGAAATTCACTATGAGAATTTTTAGCCCAAATGACATTACATTCCATTCGTAGTGATCGAATAGAACACATAAAGTTGTTTTGTACTTATCTTCTTCTTTAATCTGAATTTGCCAAAATCCAAGCTTCATATCCAATTTTGAAAACACCATAGCACTATATAATCTATTAGTAGATCTTTCTTATTGGATATTGGATACCTTATTGATTGCAAGACTTTATTCAATGGTTTATAATTTATCACTAGTCTTAGAACAAATCTTTTCTTTTAAAAACATAATTGTATTTAGCTTATGTATATTGACTCTTTTCTTCAAATTGAAGATATGAAGGTATTGGTCTAGAATAATAATTTCTTATTCTTGGTCTAATATGTCTATAGGATGTTAAATGAAAATTTGCTATAATTTGAGATTCTTCTGCTAATTGATTTATAAATTTTAAAGAATGATTCTCTTTTTTCTTCTTTTTTTTATGTTCTTCATTATTTTTGCCCTCTAACATTAGTACTTAGAAGTGGATGATTGAAAAATTGATAAAACAAATAGTTTTTCTTCAATTTGTTGTAATATCTTATTTTATTTTTTTTATCAAAATTAATGATATATTTATTATCTATTTCCACAATTTTAAATATTGGAGTTTTTGGATCTAATTTTTTTTATCCTCAGGTGTACTAAAAGAAATAAATTTTTGAAGAGACGTAACATAATTTTCTATATGATTTAATTATTGAGATATTGTATGTAGTATTTGATTCCTATAATTATTTATTTGTTGTAAACTTATTACATCTCTATAAATAACATTGATTGTTCTGAAGATGTTATAGGAATTTTAAATGGAGATGCCTTTATAGATGTATTGTCATGGAGAGTATCTGTATTCTGTAATGGAGCGTGAATATCATGAATGAATTTAGGAGTCGTTTCTTCTTTAACTATAGTCCCAAGCTTACAATTATTTCTTACCATATTTATATAACTGAAATTATAATTTTAGTATACCATATGAAAAATGGAATATTTTCTTGTAACATTTTTAAATCTTTATAAAAATATTCTTTAACCGACTGATTATATTCGTCTATAAATCTATTAGAGAAAAAATAATTCCTATGATGTTTTCATTTATTATTTAAAAATTTTTTTGTAAGTATTTTTTATTTAAGATAAATTTATTAGTAACAACCATCAAATGAGATCAAGAATTGATTTCTGAATCAATTTGTATTTTAGATTGAGTGAGAGACAAAGGTCTGACATTATATTAGTATTGGCCATATAAATTAGTTGTGGAATTCTCTTTGTAAAGTAACACCTTCTAATGTAGATGAAGATACTGCTCCTTGGTTAATTGTTTCTAAAGAAGTGCTAAAGGAATGCTTAGTAGTGTTAGGAACAAGTGAGAATCCCACATCAGATAATTATGGAAAGTAAGAAGGGTTTATAAGTTGTATGAACTCATAACTCATTGACTTAAGGTTTTGGATAAACATGTGTTGTTAGCCTCATTTATGTCCTTCTTGACTAGGGTTCTCTCCTAATAGGTCTACCTCATTCGTGACAGATCTCCCCAAGGCTCTTTGGGTTTCAATAAGTGGTATCAGAAATGGATGTGAGCCTAATGTGGAAGAGATTCACACTTGAGGGGGAGATTTTTAGGAACAAGTGAGAATTTCACATCGGATAATTATGGGATGTACGAAAGATTTATAAATGGTATGGGCTCATAACCCATTGCCTTAAGATTTTGGGTAAAGATGTGGTGTCATGCCCACTTATATTCTTCTTGACTAGTGTTCTCTCCCATTAGGCCCAGCTCTCCGGATTCCAACAACCAGTATTATAACTTCTTTGCAAAAGAAAAAGTTGTATGTGTATATATCCATTATATGCTTGTCTTATAAAATTAATTGAGAATTTACTTGTAATGGTCTTGATGGTAATATTTCTCTTAAATTCCAATTATTACTTTGCGTAATTTCATTCCATTTTAGTCTTTTAGGGGTAATAACTTTATTATTATATGGATTAACTTCCAAAATGACAGTTTCTCCTCTATCAAAATTTTTTAATGCACGTGGGCTAATTGTTGTATGCATTAATCAGTAATACACTTTATATATAAGAAAAATTGATTTAGTATTGGGTAGAACTTATAAATATTTTATTTGTTGAAAGTTAATGTTTTCAATATATTTGGATTTGTGAGAGCAACTATAAAATTTGGACAACAGTTTGTAAAAACTGAATCATTTGCTAAATTTAACTCCATTAAAGCTAGTAAAGAGTTTGAAAATCTAGTAATCTAGCATCTCTTAATGTGATTAAAATAGGAATGTCTAATCCTAGTCTGAATAAAGGTTTAACTACTATTTGTGTCATTCCTACATGTAAATATGTGTATTTTTTATATATTTTTGGAACACTTGTTTAGATAATAATTATATAAATTAAGTATTTAAGTTCAAGGCTATTGTATGTTCAAAATTTTTAACATTGCATTTATTAAAACAATCAAATTTTTGAAATTGATATATCGCATTTATTGAATATAAAATCTACTTACCTCTACATAACACAATCTGCCTTAATAGGTTAGTTTTTTATCTTACAAAATAATAAGAAAAATCAATATCCACCTCCATAATTATTCCTACAAGTATATTTATATTTTATTATGAGAAGAGACACAAAATAAATTAATTTAATTATAAAAAATTACTTACTTCAAAATAACAATGTCTTCAACATAATAAGTCTGTGTTTTTCTTACAGAATATATAATATCAGACAAAAATTTCCTGGAATTCTTTTTTTATAGACTAAGAATGTTTGGAGTTGAAAGAGTAGTCTATGTAAAAAAAACTCAAACCTACAATGATGTATGAGAGTTTTGCCGGTATGGGAGAGAGAATGATCTATGGTGGTTTGTGAGAGAGCAGAAGATGTTTCTTTTACGTTTAATGCTCGTTTGAAGAGTGAAGGATACATAATATAAGTTGAGATTGTGTCATCTAGAGGTGGGAAAACCAAACCGTAACCGGCGGTTCGGCCCTGAACCGGCCCGGCCGGAACCGGTTCTAGTCCGGGCCGGTCACGGTTCAGCCTTGGGCTGAACCGTGAACCGGCGGTTGAACCGGCGGTTGAACCGCCGGTTCCAGTTCTTGGTTTCGTAAAAAATATTCGAATTTTAAAAAAAAAATAAAAAAAAATTATTTGAATTTACGGTTGAACCGCCGGTTCAGTATGGAACCGGCGGTTCCGAACCGGAACCGGAACTGGCCCGGCCCGGACACGAACCGTGCTCAGGCCGGGCCGATTCCAGTTCCTGGGAACCAGAACCGCGGAACCGGCGGTTCCGGTTAAATTTGCAACTCTAGTGTCATCAGACACAACTGGACAAAAGTGTTCAGTGTCATCCATAACTTAGTGTTGCGGACTATATGACAACCTAGATGAAGTCATGCATTTTCCACCACTGAGTGTTGCAGGATATTTATAAAACAAATACAAGTCCCCAACTCTTAGTTGCAGAATACATGCAAGACAGATTAAATTCTGCTATCTTGGCTTTGAAACTCAATGTTGCCCCTGCAAAAAGCAAACCTGTCAGATGGTGTCAGTCTTTAATTTACTCCAATTGATGTTTGCAAACAAGAGTCACATTGCTTATAAAACCCTAAATTAATTATCTAATTTAATAATAAATATTTATCCATACTTTTAAGTCCACATTTTCAAAATTTTTTTGTATAATTACTTTCTACTCATTTATCATTTACTTGTTAATTAACAAGTGTAAACTATTTTTATACCATTTTAAATATTAACACAGCTTCGAACACGGTCTATATCAATGCAACACAACCCATGGACACAACCCCGTGTTTACTTTGCACATACTCTGTGTACCTGTAACACTCTACTCATGTTAATCTACACAGCCAGTGTGGATAAGTTGATTATGAAAACAATACTATAGAATGATAACATAGCTCAATATAAAACTTGTGTTGAGTACTTAATCAATTTTAATCAATATAACTTTTATAATAAACAAATTCTCAAGAGGCATTATAAACATAATACCATAAATAAACCATCTTTCAGTCGTTTAACTATATTACATAAAGCTTTGTTCTAATTCTCCTTTCGATCATCAAACAAGTTTATCATATAAAACTCATAATCACTATTAGCAGATCATCACTCATACATCATTTAGATGATAACTATACAATATGCATGTAATTCTATTTCGTACACTCTATAAGGTAAGAGAGAAAAGATTCGAAGCACAATTTCTATCTATCTTCTTTATACCTAAAAATAAAGCATACATAGCGAACATTTTATGAGTTGCGAGTTCAATGAGTAATCAATATATTTAATTTATCCATTATATATATATCTACCATTTCTGTTAATCTCATAAACTTATAATTATTATCTAACTCACATATATAATTTATACATTCAGTTATATTTCCTTATAGTGATGTTCATACATGTATTCTATGTCATTTAATTATATTTCTTATGAACTTATGCTATTATTTTATACTTTCTTATATTCTTTTGATACAACATTTAATTATCATTCAATCCAACATATTCAATATACAATCAATTAATCATTCATAGAAGTTCATACGCACATGTGATTCATATATTGTCATATTTCTCTCCTCGTTCTCCTTTTATTCTCGTTCTCCTTTCCTACTCATTTTCTTTTCCTACCCATTCGTTTATATAATCGCCCTATATATATATATATATATACATATAAACAATAATAATATAACTCAGTATTATTCTAAATATAACTCTATATAAAAATACTACTCTTTCTCTTATTCAATCTATCATTTAATTTCTTATAAATCATAACTAACAGATCTTTACAAGGAAATTTACAAATAAAACTTAAGAATTTAGTAACTATTCTTACTTCTATTCCTCAATGGTCGTTTATACTGTGTTTCTAGTTAATTTTCCTCTTATATCTCTCTCTCATTTTCTCTCCCTCTATCGCTATCTCTCTTTTTTTCCTTTTCTTTTTTTGATTGAAATTTCCATTTTATACAACATCAACCGATCAACACGGTCTTGTCTAGGGCAGCACAACCTGTGTTGAATACAATAATGCCACCAGCTGCTTCAATTTCTAAGATTTATGCATGTTCTACAGTGCAACATGACCGTGTTGAATTCATCATGGCCCGTGCCGATTAACACACCCTCTCAACACGACCCGTGTTGATCAACACACCCTGTGCGCCAAACTGTACTTAACATATTTTCCATTTTTAATATTATTCTGTTGTTATCAATTATTTTTACTTCAATTTCATATCATTATACTTATGTATTCATATAAATTACCATATAAATAATATACATTAAATTTATATTTTATTTTATTATTATTATTATTATTATTATTATTATTATTAGTTTATTTCGTTAATTATATACTATTAGGATAGAGATGTGATATTGCTCTTCTTACTCTTCTTAGTAAATGCCAGTTACAGACAACAGGTAACATGAAAAGCCCGTCGGAATAGCTCAAGCCGTGAGAAAAAAATTTGTGTTTGTACAGCTACTAGTCTGCAACTCAACTAATAAAACAAAACTCAGTCCTCAACCTTGGATTGCTGACATATGTGGGAATCAGTGTGAATGTCAGAAAATTGGTTGTCATGCGTTGTTTGCTTTTAATGTTTGCAAGTTGTGTGCTAAAGACCCTTGTTCACATTTCTAAGTTGCGGTTTAAGTAAATTTCACCCTTTTTTGGAAAATACTTTTTGGAACACCCTTAAAAGAAAATTATTTTTTCTGTTCCCACTTTTTTTGGTCAATTCCCTTAAGATCATTGTGTTTCTTCACTACCTGGTTATAACCTCCCACTATTGTCATTGATTTTATCTTGTATCTCATTAATTACCCAATAAGTAAACATTGTTTGCTAAGAAGAAAAACGACGAGGAATCTTTGAGATGCATATGCGTTTTGTGTTAGATTCATGGACTGATAGCATCAACACGTGTTTTATATATTAATATATTTGGGCATTTAGACATAAATGCATTATAGTTATTCATTGTATATTAATAATTATAATAAAGTTTAGCATCCTAATTAAAGTGATCTAGTCAATATACCATGTATGAGCAATGTCATTTTATAATAAGTGTGATAACATAATATATTATGTGTAAAAACCCGGAATATATGCTATTTTATGATGAACATAAATGTCAAATACACCAACAATATATGAGTTATTGTCCCTAATTGAATAGATTAGAAAGCAATGTTGTCAGAATTGGACCTTGGACTGATGATCAAAGCGAAAAAGGGACAGGGTGGTTAGCTCATTGATTAAACCAGTAATTATATATATATATATGAATTATTTTTTTTTTCAATACTTAAAATCTATCTGGTTCACCGGTTTGATACTGGTTCACTTATAGATCGGTATAAGTTGTAAAAGTTGACCGAACCAGTAGTCGGTTTGATCCAATTTTTATAACATTGCTAGAAGTGAACAAACGTGTCTTTTCAAATATACTTCTTCACTTCTTAAAAGGATACTCATCACCCTTTGTTTAAGGTTCGATGTGTGGATCAATTAGAATACTTCCACACATATTCTTTACACTAATGACTAATCACTGATATTCTTTACACTTTGTTGTAACTAATAGGCTAATTCATGGATCACACTAAACAAAGCATTTAAGAGCTTTATTTAAGTCTACATATATCAGCAAAGAACAAAGAACAAAGGATGTTTTATAATACTAATTAAATGTGACATCCAAAATGCAAATCTCATTTTCGAATAAAATATAGAATTTTGGAAATTATTTTTTTCTTTAAAACAAATAAGTGGCAAGAGAAGATAGAGGAAATAAACACGCACTATTTTGAAATCATTGACCCTTGTTCAGTCGTATATAAAATATGCTATGAAATCACATTAGCTATGGAAAACGATTTACATTGAATGTTTATAAATCATATCTATACTAAGATTTGTATAGATGTACAAAAGTAAATAAGTTCCAAAAAGCTAGGAGCCACGACCTTGCCAAGAGTATCGCACGACCAGCACCACCAAAATATAGTCCCGCCGTAAGCTACTATCGCTCTGCACAATTTACACAAACACACATGTACGTGAGTATATAAATACCTAGTAAGTGCACCTAAAAACACTTTCCAAGGTAGTTAATGCATAAGTACTCGTTGGTTGAGTGTTTTAGGTGCGTTATTCTTTAAAGAGAATTATTCCCCTTTTGTCCATAACTATTCAGTTTTATATATCCATGCATCTCTTATGTTTTCCTGTTGCAAATCTTCCATTATTACTGTTTAATGTACAAAAACAGTCTGGGAAAACGTTTTGTGCAAACTGTTCGCCAACCCATTCCACCCTGTTCTTTTTTCCTTTGGAAGCAGAACGGTCTTGGAAACTGTTTGAGCAAATCGTTTCGTAACTCGTTCAACCTCCCTAAAAATCCCTAAAAGTGAAACGGTTTTGGGAACAATTTGGGTAAACTGTTCTGAAACTCGTTTTTCCCTTCCTAAAATTCTTTGGAAGTGGAACAGACAGGGCAAATGGTTTTTGCTACCCGTTTTGCAGTTCGTTCTCACCTGTTTTCCAGCTATTCTCAGCAACTTAACTCATATCTACATCTCATCCAACACATTCAAAGTTCCGCAGTCCTAACACACACTCACAACCACACAATACAACAACAATCTCATAGCGGTTCACACACACTCATCATATTAATTCCACGCATATCAACCCATCAACACATATTTATCAATCAATATATGACATGCTAATAACATTCCTTTAATCACCACATGACATTCATTTTTGCGCATACATTTCCATCCAATCATAATGAATGAAAATGAAATGCTAATGTGTTTTTCACACAACATATGCCCTAGGGTCTCTCATCAATTTCATCCTAAAGAGCTCTTGCACTCTTTTTATTTTAGAGTTTCTCTCTCTTTCTGTGGGCTAATCCCTTTATTTCATAATGACAGAGCTCTTGCTCCTTGATTTTTGTTAGGTTAACCCCCTTCTTCTTTTTGAAGAAATATGGGCTCTCGCCTCTTTTCATTTCATTAGGCTAATCTCCCTTTCCATTCATAGGAACAGAGCTTTTGCTCCTTCCTTTCCATATCATTGGGCTAATCCCCCCTATTTGATCCATCAATCATGAACATATACAATGCTCATACAAATGCCAATCATGACATCCATCACAAATTTAATCAATGAAATGTTCATCATACACAATACCATGCCATTAAGCGTAATCACATGCCACATGTATTCATAATGAATACCATACCATCAAGCGAACCTACATGCATTTCATGAGATTTCACTCGTCACCATCACATGCCATAAGGCAACATTTCCATGTAACAATTCACACATAATCGCAAACACATTCTTTTTCCAATAATTTCTTAAAGTGTGCATTCTAATTTCACACTTGAATGCGACTGCATATAAATCATTGATCACTACGATCCAATAAGACACTACGATTCAATAAAAATTCTGACTAGCATCATAATTACATTCAATCATAATTTTACATTTATATTTTATTCCAAGACAAAATTCAAGAATCCATAACTCATCGCCAAAGCACAACACATAAAACACATCATTCATTTCACTTAACTCATGCATTTCACAATGGATATAACTCAATCCACACACATCACAACATATAACATACTTGCACTTTAACATCATCTCATTATCATTCAATTCATAATATTTCATTTTGATAGCTCATTGCCATCACAAATTTGCATTCAAATATGTCAAAGCACAACCCGCATAATTCCACACAAAATTACACAAAGCGACGCAATTCCTTTAGGACACATTCAACTACCATTTCAACACATGCGAAATTAATCAAATATGTTTAACCATACAGATGCAAGACATACCAAGGTAAGTGTTGTTTAGTGCACTTACCTCGAAATCCGCGAAGTTAATGCTCGACTCAACTCTGCTCTGGGTCTCGAACTACATTCCTTCGAACCAACAGGAAATCCTTGCACTCTAGCCCAAGGATTACTCTATTCTAGCTTAGGGTTTGGTTTTTGGGTGTTTCATGGCTCTAAAATGGGAAGATTTGGAGGAAGGGTGGAATCGACGATTACTGCGTTTTAGGGTTTTCTCCCCCTTTTCGAACGTGTTATTTTCCCCTTTTCATCGACCCCATTAGTCGAAAACGGTTTGTATAAACCGTTTGCTCACCCGTTTCCTCCACTTTTTCAGCGCAATACAAGTCGGCTGTCTATTTCCAAAATAGTTTGGGAAACGGTTTAGGCAAATCGTTCCCTAGGTTGTTTGCGACTATTAATTTTAAAATTTTTGCATAATTTATGTTATATTTTTCAGGGTGTTACATTAAATATTTAATTATTCTAAGTATATTTAATAATAAAAATAAATAACTACTTAAATTAATTAATTTAATTGAAACTGCACTTAATTTTATAAATTAAAATTTTTAATTTAAAAAATTAAGTAATTGATTCATATTTTTCAGTCAAAATTATATGCTAACAATTAAATATTTTTTATAATTATATTAATCTAAATATTAGAAGATAAATTTTTCATGAATTTATTTTGTCAAAATTTTCACATATTTAGTAATAACTAAAAGATGTAACTCTATGATTTAAATTATTAATTTTGTTGTTTTAACACCGTGAAAATTGATAGAATTAATCTATTTAGAAAATAGATTAAAAATAGAATCGAATTGAAAAGAAATTGGGAAAGTGCAGAAAACAGAAGATGAGCACGGGCACGAGCACGACCATGTTGATGGGCGTGCTTATCATTTTGGAAATGGATCAACATGATCTCGTGCACGATCAAATTGGAACTCATGTTGAAAAAGCATGACATGACTTGGAGCACGACCCGTGTTAGAGGTCGTGTCGACTGGGCTGTTTTAAACAGAATCGCTTGAACTTACTATTTCATTGGATTTATAAAGCAAAAACACGAAAAGAAGCAGAAGAAAACCTTAAAAAGTTGGAGTGAGTGTTTGAGCAAGGATAAACAAAAATTCTTGCAAAGATTCAAGTTAAAATATTTAAAGTAAGCTTGTGATCTTGATTTTTGAGTAATACATGTGAGTTTAAGGTTGTTAGGAGTTACTGGAAAATTCTGAAATTGATGAAGAAGAATGAATTAGCTGTTGAATGATGATATTTGATTGAGTTTCAGTTAGTTAAACTTAAATTGATAGTTTAGAATGCTTAAAATGAGATTATAACAAGATTATGAGATTTTGGTGATGTGGAGTGTTATTGAGAAAACTAAGGATTGAAGTTTAGAGGCTGTAATTGATGTTTCTATATATGAAACAAGTTAAGAAAACAAGTAATAACAGCTTTTATGTGATGATATATTTATAGGAGGAACTATACGACTTTTGGATCGGAGTTAAGCTCGAGGCCAACTTCGTGAATTTATGGGGTAAGTGTCGTTTACACTTACGATTGTGTGTCTTGCATCTGTATGGTTAATTCACACTAGATAATGATGCAAATGAGTTAAGATGGTAGAAAAAATGTGTCTTTAATGACTTGTTTGCTATGATTACTATGTTTTAGTTGTTCATGATGGTTATTGATGATCTTGTGATCATATGAGTTTACTATGTTGCTATGTGTATTAGCTTTGATGCTA
>CANYCX010192686.1:0-14709 GCA_948193385.1 Breynia disticha f. nivosa | reverse complement strand
AATAATTTGGATTTTAACAATAATTTAATTATTGTTTTGACGTTGAAAGAAATCGACCTAAAATGGTTAAGTTGCTTACTGAGTTTAAAACTCACGCAAATGTTTGCCTGTAACGCTCGGCAGGTCATTAGAAGAGTTTATCGTGCAATTAAAGGTGCAAAGCTTAAAATTTTGGAGGTTTATACGAGAAGAAACCGAGGTGTGAAGGGTTATATTTTCCTACTAGGGTTTGTATTGTACATGATACGGTTATATCTTACCTTATGTATTTTGGCATGGTTGTATTGCGAAAGGATTTATTATACGTTATGTTTTTGTAAAATAAAATGTTTTTATATATTTATAAATATATGTGTTTAATGTGTTTGAAAACTTCCTTCTATGAATGGTTTTTTTATTTTCTTTATTTTTATTTAAACTTTGATTTCCGGAGTTTAAGTATTGTCTGTAGGAGGGGAGTTATACGCAGATAATATTTAAATTTCGGGGGTCACAAGAAATGCATGTTACATGCCCTTTGTCCCTAATAACTTACGTTGGAAATTATATGTACATTACTTTGTGTCGATAACATATGTTATTGATAAGTACTGTACGTTACTTAATCCACTTGTACACGTCAGTAGTGGTAGAGTGTCTAAATAGAGGAGAAAACATTATAACCCAAACGTCCACATATTGTATCACCCTAAGAAACATTTCCTATAGCCCAAAAACCCTCTCCAAATCCTAACAACTCGATTTTAGTATTCCCAAACCAAATGCACCATAAACATCGGATCAAGGTGTATCTAGGTCTTTAGAAAACAACTACTCAAAGTAAAGTTCATAACTTTCTAAGAGTTAGTTAAAAGATAAAAGAGAAAAATGAAAAAGAAGTATGTGTTTGATGTTGTTGTGTTTTAACTAGGCAAATGTGACTAGGATTATTGAAAAGAAATGGATTTCGAATTTGTGCGAGTGTGGTGGAGAACGATGATATTTTTATTAGGAGAAGAGAAAAAATGAGAGTGTAATGAGCAAGAAAATTGAGAAATGGAAGAGTAATGTTAGGATTGACTAGAGAAGCTTAAAAGGTAAAGACTTAAGGTTGAAAAGAAGAGGCAGAAGAAAATGAGTGGTGTAAGTAAGGTTTTGAAATAAAGGTGGAAACTTTGTGAGAAAGTAATCTGGTGTGAGTGTTAGGAAAACTTGTATGTACACGTAAAAAGATGTTCAGGTAATAAAAGGAGTAAACTTTACACTAAAAAGATAAAAATGTATAACTTTCGTTGTACTTGATTATTTATGAAATGAAAATATTAATGTTTTAGGAGCTGGAGACTCAGAGAAGTTGAAACGATTGCCAGAGAGACTCGCTTAGCTCGTTTCGATGTAAGTGTACATCTCAACACTTACCAATACATCATTTGTCTTTGCATAGTTAACTATACCTGGTTTAATAGCATATGTGTGAAATTGTGTTGTGTGCTAGATAACAATACTATGTGTCGTTTATGTATAATGTTCATGACAATGTTTGTGTTTAAATCAAATGTGGTTTAAATTGTAGAAACACTAATAGCTCTAGAAGAAGGCTTAATAGAGCTATAGATACTTTGAGCTTCTTTTGCAAAAATTGAAAGATTCAATAAGAACACAAAATGTAGAGTGGTTCAGCCCTAACACCTACGTCCACTACCTAAGCTTCCACTTAGGATTTTGGCAAACACTTCCTATTACCTCACTTTCAAGCTTGGTGAAAACTTCCTTACACACTTGATTTCTGGCTCAAGGTATCTTACACTTTGATTTAACTTACAGCTCAAATCCTACCTTACAATGTTGTACAATATAACGCCCTGGAATTTATTAGAATTAATCTATACGGAAAATAGATTAAAACAGAATCGAATTGGACAAGTATAGAAAAAATTCAGAAAAACAACAGCCAACATGAGGCAGAGCACGACCTCGTGCTCATGCCAGTTGAGAAGCAAGACACCATGCTCATACCTATAAATTGGCATGACCCTGTGGTGAAATTAATTCAAAACGAGATCGTGCAAGGCTAAACAAAAAATTGAGCTGAGTTTGCACAGCACGACTTGGAGCACAACCCCGTGCCCAAGGTTATGTTGACTGAGATTTTATGAACATACCGACTGAGTAAACTGTTCTATTCGAAATAGAGCAGAAAAATAGAAAGCAAGCAAGAGGAAGCAACAGGAAACCCTAGACATGAGTGAAAAAGTGTTTCAGCAAGAAAGAACTCAAATTTTTGCAAGAACTAAAGCTAAAGGCAATAAGGTAAGCCTTAAGGTTGGTATTGACTAAAGAGATAAGTTCAAGTTAATGAAGGTTGTTGTACATGTGGTAAGGAAATTGATTTAGGTGTTGAATTGGTATTGCTTTGTGGAAAGGAGTTTGTTCAACTCTTTTTGAACGGATTTAAACATGTAAATCATGGTTTGGTAGACTTAAGAGGAGTTGATTAGTTGAAAGGTTATTGTGAAGTAAAGAATGATTTAGCAAGGCCGAATTTACTGTTTTTAAGTAGAAAGTCAGTAAGGAATTAAGGTACTAATAGCCTTTATATGTTTATTCCGTATAGAAGGAACTATACGAGCCTTGGATTGAAGTTGAGCCTGATGCTAACTTCGTACGCACTTTGAGGTAAGTGTTCATACACTTACGTTTGGCATTTGTATGTTTAATCATACTTGTTTTGGACGCAAAAGAAGGAAAATGAGAGCAATGATATGTCTAAAAGACTTATGTGCTAAGATTGCTAAGTATGCTAAGTGGAATGATCTTATGATCATATTAAGAATGCTTTGTGTGATGATCTTATAATCATTTTATGAATACTATGTGGCTTATGATCTGTGTGATGTGTTTAAATGCCTTGATTCAAATGCTGTGTGTTATTGAAATATATACTGTAGGCAAAGCATGATTGAAAGAATGGACTATGTGTATAATTCTATGTGATTTGCTTTGTTTTTCTTGTGTGGTTATGCTATGTTTTATGTTATGAATGTTTCATATACATTCACGTGTTGTATTTCATTTGTATAACACGATTTGTGTGGATTATGGACTTGCTCTGTGCTGTCCTCAAACGTGCTGTGTGTTGTCCGTACTTACGAGCTATACGCTTAGGCTGTGTGTCAATCCTATGATGTGCTATAGAGGAAATCAAAACACAGGTCATGCTATGTGCAAATGAATTGACATTTCATTTCATTCCATAAATGCATATATATGAGTTAAAGCATGGAGTGAATCTATGAGGATGTTGATGCTGTGTGCATAATGTTACTATGTGGTTAGTTCCGTGTGAATATTACTACTATGTGCTATTTTTGTTGCTAATTGATTGCTGTGGATTTGATTTGGCATGATATGTTTACATGTGCTCTATGTACTATGCCTTGATGAATAATGTGCTATATGTAAGATTATGCTGGTGTTGTTGTGTTTTTCTATGTGAAATGATCTAAGTAATATAAGAGACTTAAAGAAATGTTTGTTGTGTGTTAATTACTAGATAACAGAATTTGAATAAGCATTTCAGATAGTCAGCACGACCCCCGTGTTGTCTAGCACACCATCATGCATAGACCAATTTTAACAGCACGTTCTGTGCTTGAAAGAATCTAGATAATTTGAAACGAGCACGTCCTCGTGCTCTACATGGCACGACCTGTGCCAACTAGGAATGAAAGGATGAACACGCTCTTGTGTTCATTATCACAACCCATGCGGACTGGAAATTCCCCTACACTTCATTAAAACAGAGAACTGTGTAACACTTACTAAGTATTTGATTATACTCTCCCCTGGGTGGTTGTTTTAATGTTGTACAGATCATAGGTAACTGCTATTACTGGACAGAGACAGTAGTGATCAGAGTTACTAGAGCTATACGTCAGTGGTCTAGGTTATGGAGTTCAGTTTTGAGTTTTTGAGCTGTACATATTTTGTACATACATGTATATATACACGTGTTTAGTGTTGATAAAAAGCGTGTATATATTTTCTCACACCTCTGTTTTGATTTATTTATTAAATCATTTCTTAAATTTATATTGAAAATTTAGGTTAAATGGTTTTAAAAATTGAGTTCCACATTTAGTGGTATCAGAGTAGGGATTAAATTCCCTGTGAACTGTGCCAATGATTTTCACTGTTTTATGATTTGAAAATCTGAAAGATTTGAACTTGTGGTTTTATAACAGATGGAGCCTATAGACAACATATCGTATGATCACACTGTTGAGTCCAGAGAGTCTGTTGAGCGACAGGGATCATCCCCAGTACCTCCCGAGTAGCCTGCATAGCCTACGATGCCTATAACCCCTTATGATTCTGCATATGCTCCATTCTGGGAGATGATGCAGAAGATGATGAGAGATCTGAGAGGTTCAAAGAGTTAGTAGAACCTAAACATTGATAAAAACTTCTCTACTCGGGAAAGAAGCTTGGAATTGGTGGAAATTAATTTCAAAAAGTTAGAAAGATCCTTCAGTGTTGACTTGGGACGACTCTTTGAGGAAATTTGAAGATAAATACACTCCTCCACTGTATCTGACTAAAAAGAAGATTGAGTTTTTGGAGCTAAAACATAAAGATATGATAGTTACCGAGTACAAGACAGAGTTTACCCGATTGTCTCGTTATGCTCCAGAGGATGTGGATACAGATCAAAAGAAGAGAGATATATTTGAGTGAAGGTTGAGGTACAATGTTTGTACCAGGATAGCGATGAAACCACCCACTTATGAGAGTTTGATTGAGACTGCTATTAGTTCGAGTTCAACAGGGAAAAAGAAGAAGAAAAATTTTAGACCACCTCGTGCTACATGCAGGAGTGTTAGTAGACAGTCCAGAGGAGGTGGGAGGAGTTATTCTACCAGGCCTCCTATAGGTACATGCACATATACTAGAGAGGATGATCGACTTTGTTATACATGTTGCCAATCGAGATATTTAGTCGAGATTGTCTAGAGAGATTCTCTTCTCAAAGAGGAGGTGTTTTATGACAGAGTAATCTAGGTGATGTTAGGACTACAACATCTACTGGTGGTATCAGAGGTAAAGGTGGACAAGGTTTAGGGTCTACATCTAGATGAAGAGCAGCCTTCAGAGGTAGAGCAGGTGGGTCAGGTGCAGCAGGTGGATTTGGTGGAGCGGCCATGTAGACAGGAGTAGCACTACAGGCCCGAGTGTTTGCTATGACTAGAGATGAGGCTGTAGAGGATCCGAACGTGATCACTGGTAGTATTACTATTTTTACATATAATACTTTAGTACTGATTGATCTAGGTTCTACTTAGTGTAGTTAAGCATATAGGAGGTAGTATTGAGCAACTGGGATATACAGATGTTTTTTTATGTCAACGAGAGGTACAATGCTCGTTAGCCACATATTGAGACATTGTGAATTGTGGATTGGCGAGTCGACTTATTTAGCCGATTTGATCGTGTTGAGGATGGTCGAGTTTGGGATATATTAGGGATGGATTGGCTATCCAAAAATCGGGCTATGGTTGATTGTTATTCGAAAGAAGTAGTAATTGAGGTTGATGGTGAGAGGAGAGTATTGCTAGTTGTTGAGAGGAAGGTTATTCCTTCTTGTCTGATTTTGGAAATATCAGCTACGAGGTTGATTTGAGAGGGGTGTGATGCCTATTTTGCTTTAGTGATTGATTTGAATTAACCTAAATTGGAGGTTAGAGATGTGGAGATCGTATGAGAGTATCCTGAGGTATTTCCTGAGGAGTTACTAGGATTGCCACCTCATTAAGAGGTTGATTTTAGGACAGAGACTATTCTAGGAGCAGCTCTAGTATCTATTGCACCATACAAAATGGCAGCTATTGAGCTGTAGGAGCTAAAAAGATAGCTAGAGGAGCTGTTTGACCTAATGTATCACCTTAGGGCGCACTAGTGTTATTTATGCAGAAGAAGGACGGTAGTATGCGATTGTGTATCGACTATCGTTAGCTGAACAAGGTGACAATAAAGAATAAGTATCCCTTGCCATGGATAGATGATTTAATTGATCGGCTGCGAGAAGCTGTAATGTTCTTCAAAACTGATATGAGATCTGGTTATTGGCAACTAAGAGTTGAGGAGAGTTTGATCTCGAAGATAGAATTCAGGACTCGATATGGGCATTTTGAGTTCACTATGACAAATGCACCAGCTGTGTTTATGGCTTTGATGAATAATGTATTTTAGCTTTATTTAGATCAGTTTGTAGTCATATTCATTGACGACATCCTGGTGTATTAGAGAGATTGGGAGGTGTATTAGAGAGATTGGTAGGAGCATAAGGACATCTTAGGATTATGCTTGAGTTTTTGAAAGCAAAAGAGCTATATGCAAAGTTATGCAAATATGAGTTCTGGATGTTAGAGGTTATCTTTCTAGGACACATGATTTCAGCAGAGGGAGTGAAACCTGATCTTAGTAAGACAAAAGAATTTCAGGAATGGAAAGCTCCTAAGAATGTATCTGAGGTACGGAGTTTTTTAGGTGTAGCAGGGTATTATTGGAGATTTGTCGAGGACTTTTCAAGGATATCTTTGCCAATGATAGTTTTATTGAGAAAGAATGTTCCGTTTGTCTAGAACGAGAAATGCAAGGAAATTTTTACAGAACTGAAGAAGAGGTTAGTTAAAGCTCTAGTACTTATGTTACCTAGTCAGGAAGGTGGATTTATGGTTTATACAGATGCATCTGGAGCAGGGTTAGGTGGAGTATTGATGCAGCATGGTAGAGTGATAGTTTATACTTCATGATAATAGCGATTTCACGAAGCTAACTATCCGACTCATGATTTGGAGTTAGCTGTAATCATTCATGCTCTTAAGGTTTAAAGACATTATTTGTATGGTGAGATGTTCCAGAGATTCACAGATCATAAGTCTCAAGTACATTACTACTCAGTGAGAGCTAAACCTTAGATAGAGGCAATGGATAAAGCTACTTAAGGATTACGACTGCACTATTGAGTATCATCCTGGGAAGGCGAATGTGGTCACCGATGCTTTTAGTAGAAAGGGAAAAGAGGACGATGATTCGGTTACTTATAGAGAAGATTCACTATTTACTTTGCGAGAGTTACGAGTGCAGTTGGATTTGGTTGAGGATCAGAAGGTAACGAATATCCGAGTTAGACCTCAATTGTGAGGTGATAGCAGAACGTTAGAAAGAAGATGGTCATCTGATGCAAATTAAGAAGAAAGTCGAGAAAGGTAAAGTGACTACTTTGCATCGACTTCATGATGATGGTGTATTGTATTATCGAGAGAGATTATGTGTTCCAGATATTGCAGAGTTGAAAATGAGTTAATGGCTGAGGCTCATTCTTCATCTTATTCGATTCATCTGGGCAGTACAAAGATGTACCAGAATATGCAAGAGATGTACTGGTGAGTACATATGAAGAAGGAGATAACAAAGTTTGTCTCTAGATGTCTACCTTGCAGCAGATCAAGGCATAACATCAAGCTCCAGCCAAAAAGTTATGACTGTTAGAGATTTTAGAATGAAAGTGGTAGAAGATCACCATAGATTTCATTATAGGCTTGCCAAGGACGTTTTGACGTCATGATGCTATTTGGGTGATAGTTGACAGACTGATGAAATCATCTCATTTCTTAGCTATTCGACAGGATGATACGTTGGATAGGCTAGCTGGTTTGTATGCTACCGAGATCGTTAGACTACATGGTTTTCTGACTTTTATTGTGTTTGATAGTGATCCTAGGTTTACATCTCAATTTTGGAGGAGTTTACAGGATGCGATGGGTTTGAGATTGAGGTTTAGTACCACATTTCATTTGTAAACTGATGACCATTCTGAGAGGATGATCCAGACAATCGAGGATATGTTACGAGCTTGTGTGTTAGAGTTTAGAGGTAATTGGGACGATCATTTACCTTTGATTGAGTTTGCATACAATAATAGCTATCATGCTAGTATCGGGATGACACCTTATGAGGCGTTGTATGGGAGACGGTGCCATAGTCCAGCTTATTGGGATGTTGAGGGTTTGCATCAAATAAAGGGACCAGAGTTGGTTCAGTAAACTCTTAGAAAAGTGAATGTTGTGAAAAGATGTATGCAAGCGGCTCAAGATCTTCAGAAGAGTTATTATGACCGACATCATCGAGAGATAGAGTATGCGGTCGAAGATAGAGTTTTCTTACGAGTTTCACCTTGGAGAGGTGTTATTAGATTTGGGCAACGTAGAAAATTGAGTCCTAGGTATATTAGACCGTATGAGATTATTGAGAGAGTGGGACCACTTGCGTATCGATTGAGGTTACCAGAAGAGTTCTCCTGACTACATGATGTGTTTTATGTTTCTATGTTGAGACAGTACGGATCTGATCCTAGTCATGTGTTGAGAGCTCCAGAGTTGGAGATATCAGAGATTTTGGATCGACAGTTGAGGTAGTTACAGAACTGAGAGGTCCCTATAGTACTGGTGAAATGGAGTTTTTATTTAGCAAAAGAAGCTACATGGCAGGTTGAGTCTGATATGAGACAGCAGTATCTGTATCTGTTTTAAGATGCAGAGTCAGAGCTTTGAGGTTGTTCAGATTTGAGCCTCTCATAGTTATTTGTTATTGCTTATATGTTAAGGGTATGTTGCTGGTGTTTATGCTACTGTTTTACTGCAAATTAAGCTGTTGGAAGTATGGTATGGTAAGCATATAAGTATACCATACTTAGATTTTCTTACGATTTGATCCTATTTAAATTTTAGGGACGAAATTTCCTAAGTGGGGGAGAGTTGTAATGCCCTGAAATTTATTAGAATTAATCTATACAGAAAATAGATTAAAACAGAATTGAATTGGACGAGAATAGGAAAAGTGCAGAGAAACAACAGTCATCATGGGGCAGAGCACGACCTCGTGCCCATGCCAATTGAGAAGCACGACACCGTGCTCATACTTGGAAATTGGCATGATCTTGTGCTGAAATTAATTCAAAATGAGATCGTGCACGACTAGATAAAAACTCGTGCTGTGTTTGCACGGCATGACTTAGAGCACGACCCATGCCCAAGGTCGTGTCAACTGAGATTTTGTGAACATACCGACTAAGTCAACTGTTCTAATCGAAACAGAGCATAAAAACAAAAGGCAAGCATGAGGAAGTAGCAGGAAACCCTAGACTTGAGTGAAGAAGTGTTTCATCAAGAACGAACTCAAATTCTTGCAAGAATTAAAGCTAAAGGTAATAAGGTAAGCCTTTAAGCTTGGTATTGACTAAAAAGATAAGTTTATGTTAATGAAGGTTATTGTACATGTGGTAAGGAAATTAATTTAGGTGTTGAATTTGTATTGCTTTGTGGAAAGGAGTTAGTTCAACTCTTTTTGAATGGATTTAAACATGTAAATCATAGTTTATTACACTTAAGAGGAGTTGATTAGTTGGAAGGTTACTATGAAGTAAAGAATGATTTAGTAAGGCTGAATTTACTTTTTTTATGTAGAAATTCAGTAAGTAATTAAGCTACTAATAGCCTTTACATGTTTATTTTGTATAGAATGAACTATACGAGCGTTGGATCGAAGTTGACTCGACGCCGACTTCGTACGCACTTTGAGGTAAGTGTTCGTACACTTACATTTGGCATTTGTATGTTTAATCATACTTGTTTTGGATGCAAAAGAAGGAAAATGAGAGCAATGATATGTCTAAGAGACTTATGTGCTACAATTGCTAAGTATGCTATGTGGAATGATCTTATGATCATATTAAGAATGCTTTATATGATTATCTTATAATCATTTTATGAATACTATATGGCTCGATCTGTGTGATGTGTTTAAATGCCTTGATTCAAATGTTGTGTGCTATTGAAATATATATTATGTGTAAAGCATGATTGAAAGAATGGACTATGAGTTTATAATGCTATGTGATTTGCTATGTTTCCTGTGTGGTTATGCTATGTGTTATGTTATGAATGTTTCATATACTTTCACGTGTTGCATTTCATTTGTTTGACACAATCTTTGTGGATTATGGACTTGTTGTGTGTTGTCCTTGAACGTGTTGTGTGTTGTCTTACTTACAAGCTATACACTCAGGCTGTGTGCCAATCCTTTGTTGTGTGCTATAGAGGAATCCTGTATTGTGTTCTATAGAGGAAAACAAAACCTGGGTCATGTTGTGTGCAAATTCATTGTCATTTCATTTCATTCCATAAATGCATAAATATGAGTTAAAACATGAAATGAATCTGTGTGGATATTGATGTTGTATGCATGATGTTACTATATGGTTAGTTCTGTGTGAATATTACTGCTATGTGCTATTTTTGTTGATAATTAATTGCTGTGGGGATTTGATTTGGCATGATATGTGTACATGTGCTCTATGTTTATGCATTGATGAATAATGTGCTATATGCAAGATTATACTGGTGTTGTTTTGTAACACCCTGAAATTTATTAGAATTAATTTATATGAAAAATAGTTTAAAACAGGATCAAATCAGAGAGAATTAGGAAAAAATTAGAAAAAAATAGGAAGCACAGGCTGAGAACGACCTCGTGCTCGTGCTCATGATAGTGGATCAACACGACACTGTGCTCATATATGAGAATTAACAGGACATCGTGTTGAATTTAATTCCAAATGAGATCGTGCATGACTAAATATAAACTTGTGTTGAGATGCACGATATGATTTGGCAGCACAACCCGTGCTGCAGGTCGTGTCGACTAGGAGTTTATGAATAGAACCAACTGACTCTTCTGTTTCGTTCAAAACAGAGCAAAACTTGAGATAGAAGTAGCTGGAAACCTTAATTCAGTGGAAAGGACGTATCTAAGCAAGAAAGGATCTATTCTATTGCAAATTCGAAGTGAAAGTCATAGATGTGTTACTAGAATGTATGGAGGTTTGTGAATTGAACTAAAATAGTAATTAAAGGGTGTTAGTTAGTTGGTTTAGAGCTAATTACACCTATCTTAATAAGTTAGACTATGATAGTCATGATTTGAATGAAAGTAAGAGACTTAATTAGTTTGGAAAGGTTTTGAGGAAGGAAAGATTGATGAGTTCAGGGCTCTAAGTGTGAAATAAGTTAAGATTGAGGTAATTAACAGCCTATATGTTATGCTTTTCATATAGGAGTATCTATAAGAGTCGTGGGTCGAAGTTGAGCTGACGCTGATTTCGTACGATATTCGAGGTAAGTGTTTTTACACTTACGTTAGCATCCGTATGATTAATTTATCTATGTTAAGGATGCAAAGGAATGAAATTGATAGTAAAGGACTTGTTTTCTATGTGTTAGGTATAAGATTTATATGAAAGCTTGGTGTTTGGATTGAGTATTTTGAAATGATCTTATGATCATGCTTGCTATTTGATTGTGAATTATACTCTTTGACCTTTGTGTAATATGCTTTGACTACTCAAATGTTGTGTGCTCTTGAACTAATAATTGTGTGTAAGGCATAATATGAGCAGTGTGTATATATATGACCTGTGTTTCTGTGTGAGAGATGATGTGTGCTATTATACGAATGTTACATATACAGACACTTGTTGCATCTCATTCGTATGACACGATCTGTGTGGATACATACTTTTTATGTGTTGTCCTTAGACGTGTCATGTGCTGTCCTACGAGCTATATGCTCAGAGCTGTGTGCTCAAGCTCTGTGCTAATTCTCTACTATGTGCTATAGAGTAAAAGAAACCCAGGTCAGCTATTTGCAAATGCATTTACATTGCATTGTCATTCCATTTTGTATTCATCTACTATGTGATGATATGGGATGGATTAATGAAGTTGTGTGATACTATGTGCTTATGGATACTGTGTGAATTTCTGTGTGATCTTGCTGCTGTGTGGATACATGAGTTGTGTGAGTGTGAATGTTTCTGTGTGAATTCGAATGGCTAAAAGTATACCATTTGTGTGCTATGTGCTAGATGGTGCTTTGGTATGTTGGTTAGAAATTCTATGTGTATGTAAACAATAGTGTTTTACAGTAAAAATTGTATAGGGAATACCTGAAATAAATTAAAGACTTCTGGAAGCATTTACTGTGTGTTATTATCTTGAAAATAGAATTTGAAAGACCTTCGTGCTGACCAGTACGCCCACGTGCTTAGACCAATTTCAATAGCATGCCTCGTGCTTACAAAAGATCAGGAAAATTATGACGAGCACGCCCTCGTGCTCCACATGGGATAACCCGTGCCAACTGGGAATGAAGGGATGACCACGACCTCGTGTTCATCGAGCACGCCCCGTGCTGAATGGAAATTCCCCTACACTTCATTAAATAAAGAATGTGTAACGCTTACTGAGTATTTAAATATACTCACCCCTGTGTGGTTGTTTAATGATGTGCAGATCGTAAGTAGCTGCTATTACTGGACCGGAGTTTCGTTATCAGAGTTTTCCAACGACTTACGTCATAGGTCTGGCTCTGGAGTTGTTTTTATGTTTTTGAGATTTTGAGACTGTACATATTTTGTACTTGTATATACATGCGAACCAATGGTTAAAATATTTTTGTTTCAAACTTGATATAGTAGCTTTCGCATTATTATTATTATCTGTTTATAAATATATCTTTTTTTTGGGCTGAGTAGTAAAAAGCGTGTATATACTTTATCTCTCCTCAATTTTTATTTATTAATTTAAATCATTTTCTTATAGTATTGGAAATTCAGGTTGAAAGGTTTTAAAAATTGAGTTTCATATGTTGTGTTTTTCTATGTGAAATGGTATAAGTAATACCCAAACAACATAAGAGACTTAAGGAAATGTTTTCAGTGTGTTAATTACTGGAAAACATAATTTGAATGAGCATTTTTTAGAGTTAGCACGACCCTGTGTTGACCAGCACGCCATCGTGCTTAGACCAATTTTAATAGCACGTTTTGTGCTTGAAAGAATCTGGAAAATGTGAAACGAGCAGGCCCTTGTGCTCTACATGGCACGACCCGTGCCAACTGGGAATGAAAGGATGAGCACGCCCTCGTGTTCATCGAGCATGACCCGTACGGACTGAAAATTCCCCTACACTTCATTAAAACAGAGAACTGTGTAACACGTACTAAGTATTTGATTATACTCACCCCTGTGTGGTTGTTTTAATGTTGTGCAAATTGTAGACAGCTGCTATTACTGGACAGAGACGGTGGTGATCTGAGTTACGAGAGCTATACTTTAGAGTTCTTAGGTCTGTAGTTCATTTTTGAGTTTTTGATCTGTACATATTTTGTACATACATGTATATACACACGTGTTTATGTTTGAGTTGATTTCAAACTATTTCAGCTTCGGCTTGTATATCTTTTGGTATGAAAATGTTTTGGGCTGAGTGTTAATAAAAAACGTGTATATATTTTCTCTCTCCTCCATTTTCATTTATTTATTAAATCATTTACTAAATTTATGTTGAAAATTTGGGTGAAATGGTTTTAAAAATTGAGTTTCACATACTATTCTAGAACACTCAACAAAATACAAATAGTTTTGATATGAGAAAGGATAGAATATAAGCTCACAGCTTCTAGCATAAGTGAATGATTTTTCAATAAAAGAGAAATTTTTAGAGCATTATTTGTTTATGAGTGCTTGAAGCTTATTAATAGTTGCTTTTTGAATGATTATGCTCTCTTTTCTGAAGTTTTTCCTTTTTATATTCCCTTTTGAAAATATAGCCATTAAACACAAAGCTTGCCCAATTGGTTGCCTTAAGAATAGTGATTTTTACTGCAAAGCACGTTTTGGTTGACTGGAAGCTTTTCTTCTGGTTGACTGGACATTTTCTACTTGAGCAGCTTGATGTTTTGGTCGACTGGGAACTTGTCTTGTCAACTGAATTTTCAGCAAATCATTCCAGTAGCTATTTTAACTTTTCTCTTATTCGATTGACACTTCTCTGATCGACTGGAATTCTTCAACTTCATTCTAGTAGCAAATTCAATTTCTATCTACTCAACCAACAATGTATTGTTCGACTGGAATTTTGTCTGTTCTCATCGACTGGAATTGGATTTTTAGACATCAACATTTGAATTTGAACTTCAATCATTAGCGTGTCGTCCTAATTATGATATGATTATGATTATGCCCTCTAAGCGTGTTTTTTTACGTTAGATAGCCGTTATAATCAATTTTTGGTTGAGGACCACCATCTACTCGACTAGAATTCTTCTAGTCGACTTGAATGTTGTTCATCCTACTTACTTGAATCTAGTTCTATTTTACTCAAGTCTAGACATATTCTAGTCTACTAGAAATATTTTTAATCGACTAGAATGCAGTACCAAAATATCTTTTGACCATTTTACTTGATTTTCTTACACCAATGATCAACCTATTGATTTAACTTATCCTGTAAATAATTTTTATCAAGTTCATAGATTTTACCCATTATCAAAACATAGAAGGGACTTGATGTTCACCACCAATGGTCAACATAAATATGGTGTGTGTGAGGTGGTCAATATGATTAATGAAATCTTATATATGTTGATGACTTGAGTTCTACCTATGGATGGGAATGAGTGTTTGATGTTTGTAGGAATAAGATTAGCTCTAGAAGGGGGGGTTGAATAGAGCTAATGAGGTTTAAGAATTTTTCGCGGAAATAAGAATAAAATGACACACGATATAAAGTGGTTCGGATCAAACACCTACTCCACTACCTAAGTTCCTC
>CANYCX010192558.1:0-11018 GCA_948193385.1 Breynia disticha f. nivosa | reverse complement strand
AATAGAGCTTGGATGGAGATGAAAAATTTTTGTGGAATAAGAAACAAACAATCAAGAACATATGATTTAGAGTGGTTCGGTGATAACACCTACTCCACTACCTAAGCTCCCACTTAGGATTTTCTCAACCTCTTCACTATTATTACTTTTCAAAGCTAAGTTAGAACTTATTACACGCTTGAATTTTGACTAAAGTAACCTTACAAAGTGATTTGACTTCCGGCTTAAATCCTACCACACTATTTGACTTAACTTGCAGCTCAAATCCTACCTTACAATTTTGATTTGATTTTTGGCTCAAATCCTACCTCACTATCACTCACAATAAATTAGAAATAAGCACTAACAAATGAGTACAAGATGTGCAACTAGCTTGAATGGAAATGAAGAAGTCTAGTGTACTTGCACAATTTGAGAAAACAAGTTTTAATCTTTGAAAGATGAAGTGATTTGATGTTTGAGAGCTTTGGAGTGCTTGTCTTTTTGTGTTTCTAAATTTGGAGTGACTTTATATAGCTTCTCTTAAAAATGTAGTCGTTAGGCACACTTGGGCAACTTTTGAACCAACTTGAAGAAGTGATTTTTGCCATTGTCAGCTCTGCTAGTCAACTGGTTTATTTCTTACTCGAGTAGATAGACTACTCTAGTCGACTGGTTTAATTCTTACTTGAGTAGATAGACTGCTCTAGTCGACTGATTTTTCAACTAGTCGACTGGTAGTGCCTTTCAGACTCCACAGACCTCGATGTCTAATCGACTAACACATTTCTAGTCAACTGATTTGCCCTATAAATAACTTTTAGTCGGCTGAAAAGTTACTAGTCAACTTACATTTGAATTTTGAATTCTTCCAAATGTGGTCCTTGATTCTTGATGTCACTTTGAAGATTTTCTGTCCATTTTTTACTGCTAGGGTCAATACTAGTCGACTGGTTTGGCCTGTGGTCCCTTTATAGTCGTTGTACTTCTTATTTGACCTGCACAACTGTATTAGTCGATTGACACTTTAACCACTTGACTGGTCTTCCCTGAATACAAATTTTACCCAAGTAGAATTAATTTTACTCAAGTAAAATGTTGATTTTCAGCTTTTGTTCAATTAAGCTCAAAGCTTCAATTTGACTTCTCTAACACTCTTTTATGACATTCCTTTGATTTTAAACACTTTGCCAATACTAAGATTAATCTTTATCAATTTTATTATTTCACACATTATCAAAACACAATGAGGATCTTAATGTTTACCACCATTGATCCAGCATAATAAACTTGGGTTTTGTCTTTAAGCAAAAAGGTCCATAAACTTTGGTTGTGATCATCACAACATAGATAGAACAAACATCAATATCAAAATAAAATTTGATATCACCAATGTGTTTTATAGTTTCATTAAATGACATGTTGCTATGTTAGGTTTACAAGGGCCATTGCTTTCAGTTTTTTCATCATGAAGCTTTATGGTAGGTAAAAAGAGTTTACAAACATACAAGTATAAGTTTACAAATACCTGCTTATATCTCACAACCTGATCAATCTAAAGGTTCTAGAGATAACAAATATTAGGAATTAGGAAAGCAATCTTAATATTATTTTGTGTGACCAACTTGTGGACTAATATAAGATGTTTAGCAAAAACTAGGGTTATAAAGTATATTGGTGAGAGTAATTATACTAGACAATAGAACAATGTTACCAAAATACCGATCTGACTCACCATTAAAACAAAAACAATAATATTGTATGATTTCTCTTATGACAATAGTCACAATGCCTATCACCCTTCTTTTTGGTTGTATGTGAATTTTTGTTATTCACGTTCCCTCTAGAAAATTTGGATGATCTATATGATCAACCACCACCAGATTGCACAAAACAGACACTCTCATTTATAATATCAGTCATAAGCTTATCCACTTGTTTATCAATTGAAGGATCATATAATATGCTTTAGACATTAATGGCATAAGATTTATCAACAATATTTGATCTTGTGTGGCTTTATAAACACCATTTAAACCCATGAGAAACTGCATCATCTTTGTAAAATTCTTAACTTCCTTTATTACAAGCTTTGCATCTTGACACATACAACATGGATAAAACAACTAATTTCATCCCACTTCTTTTTCAAATTCAAAAAAATACATGGATACAATCAAACTTCCTTAGTGAAATGAGTTAATTTCACTTTGCAATCTCTAAATCAAATGCCCACGACTACCTTTGAAATAATCCTTTAAATCTTTCCACAATTCTTGTATAGATGTTGCATACAAAGATGAACCTGGCAAATCTTTAGACATTTCAAAATTCAATATCTAACTATTATATCAACTCTTAGACAAAGATGATGCACCTCATTAGTTTTTACAGGGTGTGAAATAGCTCCATTAACAAACCCTAGCTTTAATTTTGTACTTAGAGCTATTTCTAAAGCATTAGACCATTTAGATAGTTTATGTCATTGAATATATTGGCAATTAGGATCATACTTGGATGATTTGAGTTTTGCTAGAAGTATGGATCATCATCGGCTCCATTGAAACGATGAAGACGAGCAGAGGCTTCACCATGAACAATATCATTGTAGGAGTCCATTTCTTAACTGATGTAATCAATAAATGAATACAAAGAGTTGATCTAGTGTTTTTTTAAGAGGTGGAGTGAGGGAACGAAAGAAATATTATGGTGAAAATGCGTACTTTATTTGATGTTCAAGTTCTATATAGAAAGTTTACAACTAAATTAATCTTAAATGTGGAAAATATTTTGATTTTCCTAAAGACTAGCATAAAAATTTAACTTATAAAAACTAATTCTTTTCAACCATCAAAGACTTATTCAACACTCCCTCTTGGCTTTGATGGTTAAGTATGATCAAAGTAATTCTTCTTCCTTGAATTGATCCACTGCATTAGTGGCCTTAACTTCTTATTTTTTTTCATTTACAAATTTTTGCAATATGTCCTATTTTACCACACTTTTCCAATTTAGCACCTGGTCTCCACCAACATTTGTCATGTGTATGGTTCGTCTTTTTATAATATCGACATGTTTGATGTTTTGATTTTCTTTGGCTCTAAAAGCTCCTTCAATTGAATCTTCTTCTCTCATAAGCCATCTTTGTTCTTGTGTCTGTAGTGCATTAAAATGTTTTGCCAAATTAATATTTGAATGTCCTTTTATCTCTTCGCAGAAGAAGTTTTACCTTCATATTTTGCAAGTAAAGTAACGAGAATTTTTTGAACAATTTTATCATTTGGAAAGTCCTTACCAAGTAGTTTAACCTTGTTTGCAATGTTGACCAGCTTATCACAGTATTCTTTGACGATGTGTTTTTCCTCCATCTTTAATTTCTCAAACTCCCTGATCAAATTTGATTCCTTGCATAGTTCTTGTTCTTTCATTTCCTTTGTATTCAGTATTGAGATATTCCCAAATATCTTTTGCAAATTTCAAACTCATTGTCCTTGTAAATATTGAGTTGAAAACTGCAGCATAGAGACATGACTTTGCTTTTGCATGTTTCTTTTTTCTCCTTGTAGCTTTTGAGTTGCATAATTGTTAGATCATCAGAAATTTTAGGAAAATCATCTTCTATTGATTCCCAAAGATCCAAAGCTTCTAGGTAGACTGCCATTTTAACAGATCACACTTTATAGTTGTTGCCATCAAAAGATGGTGAAGGCATCGAAAAAGATTTGTCCGACTCTATTGACTAAAATCGTCTTTTGTTTTGTGGTTATGGTTATGAGTTGTAGTAGTAGTTATAAATGTAGTTGTAGGATGTAATTGTAGTTATGAGTTATAGATATAGCTGTAGGATGTAGATGTGGTTATGAGTTGTAGTTGTAGTTGTGGTTATGGGTTATAGGTTGTATTTGTTGTGGTGGCTTGAATCACAAGTCCCTCAAGAACATAATTTGCTTTGATACCACTGTTATATTTTTTAAGAGGTAGAGCATAGTTGAGAGAATGAAAGAAATACTATAGTGAAAATGCATACTTTATTTGATGTTCAAGCTCTATATTTATAGAGCAAGTTTATAACTAAATAATCATATCATCACATGTCATGCTCTTCATTATAAGTGCAGTACAACTAATGTATAGAACAAGTGTGTAGTGCAACATCTGTTCTACCAGTATAGTAAATATCTGTATACGTATATATACCAACAGGGACATACAGTTTATTTTGTGACAAGTGAAATGCAATTATTAAACATACGCGAGGAAAATAAAATGCAGAGAATAAAAAACAAATTGGGTCACATTTATTCACTGAGACTGTATGATGCAAAAAAATAAAAGAATTGATGTCATTCTTTCATGACACTGAGATTCTGACATAGTTGACTGTCGTTATCTAGATGGAGAAGACACCAAGGGCTTAATGGTTGTTCTTTCGCGACGAGTCTCCTTCTCGTTCTCGATTTCTATTAAACTTCTGATGACAATGTCCGATGCACTTTTCACAACTTCTGACCAGTTCCTATAGTCCACACAGAACAACTTAGTTAAGTTTTGTTTTATCAGCATAAAATTAATTAAATTAAACTATCAAATCATGTTAAATAAAGATAATCAAAGCATTACCACTTAGCATAATATTTCCCATTCAAAAGATGTAGTTAGGCATAATCATATTATAATTTGGTAATGCTACACTAGAGTGAAGTAGGGCTATATCTAAATAGTTGTTTTTTAAACATAAACAAAAGAATTAACAAAGGAATTGGTCTAGTGTATGTTACCCTTTAGAAGAGTCAAACGTCAGCCCTACGGTGTATTTAGCTTCTTCAATAGCCCGATTAAACCGCTCAGTCTCCTCCGGCGAACATTGCTTATTGTCGACAACACGAAGCTGCGAAGGCTTAATGTCGCAAAAGATCGGAATAACCTTCTTCTTGGACTCCGTTATAAGGGCCAACTCATGAAGGCAAAAATAGGACTCACAATACCGGGGAGAAAACACAGTTACACCAATTTTACACTGTGCAATCGCACCATTAATGTTGTCAAACAGTTTGTCACCTGGTTTCATATTCTTGTTGTCCAAGAAAGGTCGTAGGTTTAACTGAGAAAGGTAGTCATAGAGCAAAGAGACCACTGTTCTCTTCGTGTCTACTCCTCTGTGGTTAATAAACACATCACATGTTCTGTCGACCCGGTTTGCGAGTTGGGTTTGGTGGCGAAGCAATTGGCGTTGGTAATTCACGAGGCGATTCATGGCTTATTGGCGACGAATTGGATCGACTAAAGAGAGATTTGTGAGTATGAAAACTAGTTAGCGACGAATTAAATAGCTAGATACGAGTGTTATTGCAGCTTGAGAAAAAGGCTGTTATGTTTAAGAGGGATGGATTGGTCGTGCATGCCTTATATAGGAAGCCATGCATTTGAAAACCTAAATATGAACATGGAGCTATTCAAATCCATGATGGAACAGGAACAGTTTTACTTCTTGAGTTGAATGGAGGAATACAAGTACGAATAATTAATTAATGTTGAACTCAAGAAATTTGTTAGCTCAGTTTGAGAATTGACAGGTAAAATATGGTACAACATTGACCATCACCTTTAACTTCTTGCATGAACTGTCATGGAAATTCTCTTCAGATTGACCCTTCAAATACGTCTCCTTTTCTCTTTGTCTCCATGACACATGCATTAACTGTATGACCAAACGACAAAGTTTGCACTTTTCAAACCTATTGTTGAATTCTTGTAGATTGAAAGGAAAAACAAAGAGTTAGCTGTACAGGAGTCGAACCCATTTGAGTTTTTCAGGATTTGAGTTCGGTTTGTTTAAAATTTTATGAATTCAAACTCGAATTAAATTTTATATCAAGTTTAAAATTTTATTCACAAATAAAATTAGTTTAAAATTCATAAACTAACGAGCATATTCACGAATTTTTTAAACTTAACTAAACAAAAATTAAAATACAATGCAGATGTTTCGTTTTCAATGTTGCATTGTTCTTTATTGTCTTCAATTTTTAATAAATATGTGGAGTTTTCTCTGAGATTGACTAATCAAAGATTTGTTCATTAAAAGATTTTATCTGGGAATAGCATCAGATTTGATTGAGACTCAACCAAGAACATCCATACATTAAAAATTGGGTGTATAATTAATTAAAGTAATCGTGTTATCAGAATCGAATCGGTGATTGAATCGAAAAAAATTTGGTGGTTTGTTTATTGGTTGAACTGGTGGTTTACTGGTCGGATCAGTAATTTAAAAATAATAAATATAGATAAATAAGTATATATAAATAAAAAATATTTAATTTCAATTATTTTTTTTTCAATACTTAAAACTGATCCGATTCACCGGTTAAACTGACCGGTTTGTCGATTTTTACCTGTTTAATACTGATTCGCTTACATGTCGATTTGAATAGTAAATCAGGACCGAACCAGTGATCGGTTGACCAATTTACCGATTTAACCGACCGATTCGATTTGATTTTTATAACATTAGTAACAAGTGCTCGGCAACATTATTCTGTTATATTTACAAAACTAAACCTCAGGTAACTAATAAAATTTTAATCGATATATTAGTTAAAACAATCATAGTTTTTATTTATATTCATTTCTTCGACAATTTATTAATTTAATATTTGACGAGTACATATAATTTTGATTTCCTTTTAATCGAAATTGGACGGACAATGTCGAAATTATTCTGTCAAGTTGCGTCTTGAAACTCCAGTCACAAAATGAAACATTTCCGACAATAAAATTTTCAACACATTTTGATGAAATATTTTTGTCCAAATTTGTTGCAAATTTCACTACATCAGAATCTCAAAAGTTCTGACAATTTTTGTGGTAAATTTATTTGCTTCGAATTCAACACAAATCGTATTTCTACATTTTTAACCACATCTTATATATTTCCAATAGAATACGTCGAATTATTTTTATTTACCGTCAAATTTCATGAACATCACCACATTTTCTTGTTGATAAAAACTTCAAATAAAAAAAGTCAAACTATTATTTCCAAATGTAACAACTCAATGCATCTCTTTATGTATGCTAGTAATTAATGGTTTTTTTCGCTTCACAAATTTTAGGCAAGAGACTGTGTTAGCCCACGAATTAAGGGCAGAGAGTCTTCATAAGAGCCTGGCGAAGCAGCTTATGTCTCTCCTAGCGCCGCTATGGAGTCAGGGATCGAACCCTGCACCCTCAGTGTACTGGTTGACCTCCTTTCCTGCCGAACCTACGACGAAGGGTACTAGTAATTAATGGTTTGGTAAAGGGTAATAGCAGATGATAATAGTTTGATACCGATTGCTGTTTTACTAAATTTTAAATTTTATGTAAAAAGGAGAAAAAATAGGTCTATACATGTATGGAATAAGATTTTAAAATTTCATTAAACTAAATGATTCAAATTTTACAACCATTAAACTTCTAAGCAATCCGAAAAACTACTTGTATTTAATATGATTTCTAGTGCTACCACTTTTGATTTCAAAGTAAATATATGAAATAGTTACAGCCTGTTTGCATTTATATATATTAAAATGCTTGTTATGTTTATTTGACTTCTTCAAAATTCATTTTTTAACCAAAATATAAAAACTATACCACCATTCCACAAAAAGAAAGGACAATTCAATTTCTGTGTACATGACGAATATTAAATTAAATATTAACTTGGAATATAAATACTTTTAAGCATATTCTTGGCCTCTTGAATACTTGTGGAATGGGATGGAATAAAGTTAAGGAAAATTAAACGGTTTTTCTTTTGAATATTTTAATAGAATTATCAAATTTTAAAGCAGAGAAATGCAGGACAGTCCACCAAGGTCGACCTGAAATGGCAGACACATACTTTTCAAATAAAAAATAAAAAAGAGCATTTGCTATAAAACAAAAACAGAAACGAGAATATTACAAATTTAATAAATGACAAATGTATATTTTAATATACTGTGTTGCAACTTGTAAAAAGAATTAAAATAATTATTGTGTATTAATTAAATTGCAGGAGAGTTTCCTTGGAGCACAGTTGTTGACAAATATCATCTGTTAAATTTTCATAAATCAATAATAATGTATTATATGAGAAGAGTTTAATTAATCTGATAATGTTTGGCATGGTAAAAATTCCAATTAAACGTATGTTACCATCATATTATTATTTTAAAATTATTATGTATTTTGGTACGATTAAAATTGTACACAATATCTTATCTACATAATTTTAGTTGTAACAGAACATATAGTTAGAATTTATTTAAAATTTAAATTTAAAATTAAACTCTAAAACAATTTTAATTATACTAGAATACATAATTTTAGCTGTATTAGAATTTATTTTTAATTTAAATTTAAAATTAAACTATAAATCCTATATATGTACAATTTTAATTGTACTAAAACACATAGTTTTAATTGTGGAAAAATTCATTTAAAATTTAAATTTAAAATTAAACTCTAAATCATATATATGTACAATTTTAATTATCTAGAATACATAATTCTAACTGTGATAGATTTCATTTAAAATTTAAATTTAAATTTAAAATTAAAATCTAAATCTCATTTTTTCTCAATTTTGATTATGCTAGAATATATAGTGCTAATTGTGCTATAATTTATTTAAAATTTAAATTAAAAATTAAACTCTAGATCTTTTATCTGCACAATTTTAATTAGTCTAAAACACATTGTCTTAACTATGCTATAATTCATTTAAGATTTAAATTAAAAATTAAACTCTAAATTTTATTCTATTTCTAAATCATGTTATCAATATCGATGTATATATATATCCAAGACAAAGCTAGTCTTATCGATTCTATCAATCCATCTTAAATCCATCGAGTTGCGAAGCTGAAGTTATAAGTGTCCGTGGGTGAGTTTGTTGTTGTAGACATACTTCTTGTTATTTTTCATTACAATAATATATATATATATATATTATGTGTTTTGGCACGATTAAATTTGTGCACAATAATATTTTATCTGTATAATTTTAATTGTACTATAACATATAGTGCTAACAGTGTTAGAATTTATTTAAATTTAAAATTTAAAATTAAAATCCAAATCTTATATATGTAGAATTTTAATTGTACTAGAACACATAATTGTAGTAGTGTTAGAATTCATTTAAAAATTAAATTTTAAATTAAATTCTAAATCTTATATCTGCATAATTTTAATTGTACTAGAGTCCTAACTGTGCAAAAATTTATTTAAAATTTAAATTCAAGTTAAATTCTAAATCTTATATTTACACAATTTTAATTATGATAAAACACATAATTCTAGCTGTGATAGATGTTATTTAAAATTTAAATTTACAATTAAATTTTAAATCTTATATCTGTATAATTTTAATTGTGCTAGAGTCATGTGCAAAAATTCATTTAAATTTTATATTTAAAATTAAACTCTAAATATCTGCATAATTTTAGTTGTACTAGAGTCCTAACTGTGCAAAAATTCATTTAAAATTTAAATTCAAAATTAAACTCTAAATCCTATTCTATTTCTAAATCATGTTATCCATATCAATTTATATATATCCAACACAAAGTCAACCTTACCAATTCTATTAATCTATCTTACAATCCATTAAGTTACGAAGCTGAAGTCGTAAGTACTTGTGGGTAAGTTGTTGTAACTTAGACAAACTTCTGACTATTTTTTATTATACTTATTAATCTAGAATGAATTTCTTTTTTCTGCATTATGTCATTATTAAAGTTTTTTGGCCGCTTAATTGATGTTTATGGAAGATGATTTCTATGAGAAAAAGTGGAAAACGTGAGTTTATAACTAGAGGTGAAGAAATAGAACTTCAACTTCAAAGGCGCAGTTAAGAATCTTTGTTAATTATCGAAGTTTAACTTCATATGTTAGATTTTTTTTATGTAGTATTCAGTTCTTACTCAATCTATACTTTCATTCTCAAATTTTATTCTTTTTATCATTATTTATTGTACAATATCATTAAATATTTATAATAAATTATTATTTCATGTAATATTTATTTATTAATTATTTTAACATAAATAATTTTATTTTATATAATTTAACATAAAATATTTTTTATAATATTTCAAAACTATTATTAACATAATAAACAGTATTCTCCAGCATTACACGAGTACTACTGCTAGTTTTTTACTATTAGTTTAGTCTATAACCTATCACAAACTCTTTTGTCACCATCATCACTTTCTTTCACCATCATCACTTTCTTTCTCTGTGTCTCCCTCTATAGCAAACAAATATTCTCTCTCACTAGTCGCTCATACTCCTTGTTCTCTTTCACCAATGTCACCCAATATACGGTAATTTTTACTATGAGTCTCCTCAAAGAGGGGACTCATTAAGGTAAAAATTATTAATCGTTTTATGCGATAAAAATAAATTTGAATTTTTAATTTGTTCAGTAAAAAACAGTTTTAATTTTACGTAATCTGTACACTTTCAATTAAATGAAGAAGAGGTCTCATTGAGTCCCTTCTTCGAGAACCTTATATTAAAATTTACCTCAATATCCCTCTTTAGCAAAACCCTATAACTAGGGTTGTAAATAAATCAAACTGTTTGCGAATAATTCGACATTCTGTAACGCCCCGAAATTTCGTAAAAATGTCATAATTAAATTAAATATTAAAATATTATACGAATAAAATACGAGAAAATTTTTCGCGTTATATTTAAATAAATATTTGATAAGAAATAAATAACGGGGAGATTAAGACAATGTTATTCAGATTATGAATTTCGAGAATTTCGAAATTGAAAAATTATTTTGAGTCGAGTTAAAATAAATTACGAAGCAAAGTGGACCTGAGTCAATCAAATAAACCCACCATCTCTCTTTTCCTTCCCACTCACACGACACAATCAATCACCACTTCCCACTTACTATCTTTTCACCTTCTTCTCCACTAATTACCTCCACTAAACCTCCATTATCATTCTCATCTTCCACCTTCATCTTCCTCATTCAAACTTCAACAAAC
>CANYCX010192515.1:0-14256 GCA_948193385.1 Breynia disticha f. nivosa | reverse complement strand
AGAAATCACTTCCTAAACCTTATCCATAGTTAAAAACGTGATTATCGAAATCAAATCGAAGAAACACTTATCGATTCAAGCTTTTACTTCGATCTAACAACCTCCGATCACTAAATCTCGATGAATTTTAAGTTTGTCTAGGATGTTTGGATTTTGGTTTAGGTTTTAGAAGCTTTAAATGTGTTTGGAAGGAAATGAGAGAGATTAATATGTTACCATATATATATATATCTATTCCTGATTTGACCATTATACCCTCGGTTAAACAACTTTGCCTACTTCTTGATTTTCTCTCTCCCGAACATCCTAACTCACTTAACTTTTCTGCAAATTTTAAATCTTAATTAATCTCACACTCTCCCACTATTATTTTCTTAAAAATATTTCGCGAAAATTTTATTCGCATAATTATGAATTAATTCAAAAATTACTAGAAATTCTTAAAATTGAGGGCGTTACATTGTCTCTCTATCAGGAGGTAATCCTACGAGATAATCCGGAAAGATATCAGGAAAATGCTCTACTATTGGTATTCCATTGAAATTTGTAGTTGTTATCGTACTATCAACAACATGTCCTAAATAAGCATCACACCAGTTCGTATTAAGTTATACGCTTGTAATGCTGATATCAAACAACTAGGCACTAGCTTTCTTTCCCCGCAAAATATTACTTTCTTATTTTCAGTTTCAATTATTACTTCTTTAGTCAAACAATCCACTTTAGCTCGATGACAAGCTAGCCAATCCATACCTAGGATAAGATTAAAATATGTTAAGTCTAACAAGATAAGATTGGCTTTCAATTCTGTATTTTCAATCTTTAATTTACAATCTTTATATACAACATTAACCCATATCATTTCACTTAAAGGAGTATGGACTCCTAATCTTTGGGTCAACGGTTCTGGTTTAACTTTTATTGCGTGTATATTTCGAGGAGTTATAAATGAATGAGCAGAACCTAGATCTATCAAAACATAAGCAAGAACATCAAATATAAACAACTCACCAGTGATAACCTTAGGAGCATCAGCAGCCTCCTATCAGGACATAACAAACACTCTAGCCTGTCCCTGAGCACTCGAGGCTCCTCTACCTCTGCTCTCAACTGACCCTGCTATACCTCTACCCCTACCTCGGCTACCACTGGCTACAACTGTTGGCTCACTACTCTGTGCAACAGACTGTACTGGAGGTGCAGCTCTAATAGATCCCTCTCTAATCACACGATCTGGACAATCTCTCATAAAATGTCCTAGTCGTCCATAAATATAACAACCACCAGTCAACCTCCTGCACTCACCTGTCTGAAACCTTTGACACTGGGGACATACAACTCTAAATGGTTGTGTCACTGACTCTGACCCACTCGGTCGTCCTCGACTGATACCTTTACCGCAATAAGACTATGTCTGTGAATAAGATGGTCGTGATCTACCTGCGGTAAATCCTTATTATCCAGATCGAGTCTGAGTGAACTCAGGTCTCCTCGTAGTCCTACTAGTCTCGCCCTATGGTACAACTCTCTTTCTTTCATCTTTCTTATCTCTCTCCTCAAAATCCTCCTCTACTCTCAAAACTACCTCAGCTGTAATAGCAACATCCCTCAATACTGTATAATCTACTGTATCTGTATGAGGAATCTGTCAGCAAATCTCCTTATTCATTCCATTTTCAAATAGTTTACACTTTTCTTTTTCATCCTGAATCAGACTCGCTGCAAAATGTGAAAGCAGGGTAAACTGTAGCTCATACTCAGCTACTGTCATCTTCCCCTGCTTTAACGCTAAAAACTCTCTCATCTTCGTATCTCTATAAACATCTGGTGAGTATTTCCTATGGAATACCCGCACAGAATCCTCCTAAGTCAGTACCCTCAGAAACTCTAAAGCATATGGGGCTGTCCTCTACCAACTATAGGCGTCCCCCTGTAATAATGAAACAGCAAAAACCAACCCGTCTTCTATATCGCCTTTATCATCTAAAACACAAGGAACAACTTATTTAAACAATCCTCTGCAAACTGTGGATAATTAGTAACTCTATACCAACACACTTACAACTTGTCCCAAACATAATATAACACAGAACTAACATTTTTAGGGCGTTAGATACTGTCATCTTCCCCTGCTTCAACGCTAAAAATTCTCTCCTCTTCGCATCTCTATAAACATTTGGTGAATATTTCCTCCTGAATACCTGCACAAAATCCACCCAAGTCAGTACCCTCAGAAACTCTAAAGCATATGGGACTGTCATCCACCAACTATAGGTGTCCCCTTGTAATAATGAAACAACAAACTCCAACCTGTCTGCTACACTCGCCTCTATCATCTCAAAAACACAGATCAACTGATTTAACCAATCCTCGGCAAACTGTAGATCAGTAGTACCTCTAAACTCAACAACTCCCAATTTATTCAACTCCTTAAAGTTCCTGGATCTCACCTGAATAGGAGTCAACTGTGGATATATAGGATAGTACTGTGGATGTGGTGGTGGATATGGACCATACTGAGGATAATCTGGGTCATATGGATCATGCCTAGATCCTACTCTAGAATGAGACATCTGTATTGTCTCGTGTGGATCCGCTGCTCCCTCTCTCTATAGGTGGTCTAAAGCTGGATGCCATATCTATCAATGAGATATAAAGATGATCATCACACATAACAAATAATATACACATCAAACATGTCAAACAACAACATTTTCACACATTTCCAAAGACCATGTCCCTGCACTGATACCAAATTAAAATATCCAATTCTAGTTACCATATTAATCATATATAATTTTAAACTTTTTCTCAATGTTTGCATATAAGTTAGTATCGATACTTATCATTCAACTTTTTTGTACTTTGAGTAACTTCATACCAATATATTGGATATCTCATTTATCATTATTCCATTATAATACCAGAAGATCGATCGTAATAGTTAACACATCCATGAATTAAGCTTTGTGTTACGCTAATATGCCCTTTATTCTTTATTATGTAAGTCCATACTTTACGTAAAACTGCTATATAATGGCAATAATTTTGATATCCCAAAACTCCCTATTGCATTCCTGTAAATCAATTTTAGCAATACCAATAATTCTTAAACACATAATCATATATTTTTCAACATACAACTCAACCATTATATTTAGATCTCAATCTCACAACTCAACCACTATATCAACAAAATAGTTTGTAAGTAATATCAAACTCATCCTCTGTCAATCCCAAACATAATATACAAACCACATAACAACATCCCATCATATGCAAAATGTATGCAACAGATCCTAATGGCATCAGTTGAAGAGAGAGAAGGAAATTGGGTAGCGCTGTCCAACCTGTAGAAGAGGAAAACTCTGACACTACTAGTACAAAAGTCTATCCATGCTAATACTTATACCTAAAAAAAACATCGCAGTTGCGTGAGTTGCAGGCTCAGTGAGTAATCTTTAATTCATTTTATAATATCACGTGAACAGTCACATATCATATGAAAAACATAAACACATTCACGTACCTTTTTTGTATACCTTTTTTGTTTTACGTACCTCTTTCATTTGAATCGTTTCTACGATTCCCTTTTCATTTCATATATCACATATCGTAATCATATAAGTACGCACATATATCATCATTTCATTTCACTTTCATTTTCGCTTCATTTTCATTTTTGAATAGGTACGTGGAAATCATATTCGTATTCCATTCGTAACCATACATATATAATCAAACCATATTTACAATATTATTCACAATTCAATTGCAGATAAATATCTAATCATTCATTTTTAATATAGCCAGATAGTGAGATATACTCACCTGTCAACTGAAATACTCAGACTGGTGTGAACTCAAGTCCCGTCTGGCTCGGCTATGTTGCCGTCCTATAACATATATCAATCATTTAATAACATACAATCAACAATATACCTATATTTTCCATTATAACCATCAATTTAATGCATGCCATATCAATTTCGTTTACCTTGCTTCTAAATTTGATAAACCCTAGCTGGAACCCTAACCCTTTTTCCTATCATTACTAAAATCAGTAATAACTTAATATAACGCATTTCTAACTCAATTTCAAACTCAATTCTATCAATAATCACTAATTCTAGAAAGAATCAACTCGAAACAATTATAGTAAAACTCGAAAAAACTAAAAAAAAACTCTGAGTTTTACCTTTTAAGTTTATACCACTTGGTTCCTAGCTCAAAACTATGATTGATTCGATATCTAAAATGAATTTATTAGTTGAATCCTTCACCTTCTCACCTTCTCTCTCACTTACTTGTCCCTCTCTCAAAAACTTTCTCTGAATGTGTAAGTGATTTTGAAGGTTTTGAATAAGTCGAGAAGCATCTGAACTTATAAGTTTTGCCTAGAAATTGTTGACTATGCGTGGTGGGCATGTAACTACGCGTGGTCATGCCCACCACGCATTTTTGGGCCTCCACCACATGTACTTGGTTATTTTTATGGTTTGTCCTTTCTTTTAGCTACTTAACATCAGCCTTTTATCACCCTTTTGTCACCTTTTCATATCTTTGTTTCTAATCATTTATTTTTGTCATTTTTATTGTAAAACTCTTTAATTTTATTAAACATATTATTTAAAACATTAATTAAGTGATTCGAGACAACGATGTTACACTACCCTTACTTGGGAGGATTTTTATGAGAGAGTTTAGAGACAAGTACACCCCTCCCTTGTGTCGAAGTTAAAAGAAGATTGAGTTCATGGAACTCAAACAAAGGGGTTGACTGTTGTGGAGTATGAGGCGCAATTTACGAGACTCTCTCGACACGTGCCAGAGGAGATGGCCACAGACCAATAAAAGAGAGACAATTTTGAGCAGGGGTTGTGATGTGATGTTTGCACCCAAATCGCAATAAAGTAACCTACCAACCAGAATCTTTTGGAGATAGCCATTAGAGTATAAGAATTATCGATTGAGTAGGGCCAGAGCGAAGGAAAGAAATAAAAAAGGCAGAGTGAAGGAAACAAATAAAAAAGGCTAGGAGGATCTAGTTTTATCGGAGTGGGCAAGGAAAGTGATTCCAAACCATCCGGAGGTAAACCAAGGGCAGTGGACACATAGGAGGTGACTCTGGGAGTATGGTAAAACATCCTACTGGATACTCATTGCTAGGCGCAGGGCACCGACATGCATTCTGTGGGGATACTCGCCTGGTATGCTATTACTATAACAAGCCAGGCCATGTTGCTCGACATTGTTACACCAAAAGAACAGATGAGAGAATGGGAACCCCTAGACAGAGTATTGTTGGGAATAATATAAAGACTAGTGAGGTTGGTAGAGGCTGAGACAGAGGTGTACAGACTGTGGGTACTACCTCTAGAGGTGGGAAACATATGCAGGCAGCAGCTCTGCCTTAGGCACATGTTTATGCTCTGACACGGGATGAGGTTACGGCCAACTTTGATGGTAGTTTTGGAAAGCTCACTATACTTATTCATGTTATGGTGACATGTTGTATGTGCATGATTGTTATTATATGATTTATAATTGAGCAAGAATATCTTTAGCAATATTAGTGAGTTAACAGAAATTGAAAACAAAGATCACACCAGTAGTAACCGAACCAATTAAGAGTAAAATTGTGGGCAGAAAATGGATTGCCTAAATGAGAATTGGGGACTTAAGGAAAACCTAAACAACTAGTGAGAATATGAGTGTTCTTCCCAGGAATTGGGGAATGATCTATAGTTGGTGCGTGGATGGAGTCTCGCACAAAAGTAATATGGTGAACTTGAAGGTTAAATGATCGATTAAGCATTTTGAGAGTGAAAAATAAAGTAGAAACTGAAAATTTAGGAAGCTTAACAGCCCCATTGTTGGGAGAATCAATAGTATATAAGAGAGATGATACCAAATAAAGCAAAATAGGGATATAGATAGTGGATAAAATTTAAAGATCAGGGTAAAGTATATTTGAGGATTTGAGTGTGGAATGTGACCATCGAGGTTTGCTATCGCTCATCCTTTCTCTTAAAGGTAGTGTCAGGGTTATCATTTGCATGAGGAAGTGATTCTTTGTATTCTTGCATGTCTTTCTTGACCAAAGGTAGGACATTTCTTGCATTCCACGTAAATGTTCTGCATTTTATGGATTGCATTCTCTTGTGCGCACAAATCATTTTCTTGTTTACCTACTTGGGCTGGCATTACCCGATAGATGAGAGACCTTGAGCATAGATATAATTGCAAAATTTGGATAAGAGATTTTTTTAGAGAAAATGCAATAGAGCAAATTATGAGGACATGTTGTGGACATTGGTTTAGATGAGTGCAATATGATTAAAGGATGTTTTGATAAATTGTTAGTTGAGGAAAAATAGAGATTCATGGGGTGAAATTTGATGTTAGTATTGATGATAAAAGCAATAACGTGCCAAGGCATGTTACAAAAAAATGAGTAAATAGGAATGTTGAACCTTATGGGTATAAAAAATACCCTTAAGTGAAGATTTTATGACTAGAATACACACGTGTCAATGGGAAATTAAAAAGTATGAATGTGTTTGGGTAATCGTGTGAGTTCTCAATAAATATAGATGACCCTAGGATTGTTGAGTGGTTAAATGAACTAAAATGGGGATTAGAGAATAATTTGGCTTGACAATCGATGAAAGACTGATAGTTGTTACAATGGCGAGTCAGATGAACTTATGACAAGTTCAGGCTAATTGTTGTTAAGTCACGATGGTTGAAGCCATGTAGGTGACGTAAGAGAATGAACTTAGTAAGGATGAATCATGATGCCTTTTGGGAGGTGTCTAAAAACGTAAGTTTTAAAATTTTGTGATGAAATTTCTTAAGGGGAAAGCTGTAACACCTCAAAAAATATAACCTAAAATATGTAAAAATGGTAAAAATAACAGCTACAAATGGCCTAGGTAATGGTTTGCCTAAATCATTCCCCAAACTGTTTTGATTATGGAAGAAAAGTTAATTTTGTTCGGACAGAAAGCTGAAAAGGGCAGGCAAACGGTAAATCATTTGCCAAACTATTTTGACTTGACAGGTTTTAAAAATAGACCCGCGTGAAATATTTAAGAGGGAGAAAACAAAGCCCTAAATAGCCACCCGACTTCCTCTACATCCCACCTTGAAAACCCTTCATCCTAGAACCCATAAACACTAAATCTAACCTTAAAATCTTAAATTTAGTAGATTTGAGCTTGAGGAAGGGTGTGCTTGGTGAATCTCTTTGAAAGGGTGAGGTAAGCTCTAACTCTAGGTTTATTTTTGTGAGATTTTTCGTTAGGGTTGGGTAAATGGATGTCTTATGAATGGGTTATGGTTAATGGACGTGAGGTGAGTAGTTTACGAGATAAAAATCTAGAGACGGAAAACATTATGATTTTAGGGTTTTTGTAAATTGGGGGTTTTTGATTAATAAGAATGAGAACATGGAATTGAATGTGGATTTGTGTTTAATATGGAAAATCTGATTGAAAATCATGGATGAAACATTGTTCGGGATCTGGATCAGAGCTGAGCTATGAGCCAACTTCACAGGAGTTGAGGTTAGTGCATCGAATCCCACTTACCTTGGTATGTCTTGCATCTGTATGGTTAAATATACTTGGTTGATTTTGCATGTGTTGAAATCATAATTGTATTGTGTCTTTAAGTAGACTTGTTGCTTGGTGTGATTTGCTTGCCTTTTTATGGATTGTATGATTTGGGCAAAAAGTGCCATAAAAAGGAAATGTTTTGACTTCAATGATATAATGAAAGAAAAGTGTACCATATGGGTAAATCGATGTTGTTGAATGTTATGAGGAAAATGTCCGTTGTGTGGTATGAAAAGCAAGAAGGGTGGTTTGTATTATTAGTTTGTGTTAGTTGTTTGTGAATAAGGGCACTATGTGACCCTATGCTTGAAAATGGCTTAATGAGAAATAAATAATGATGTGGTAAAGTTAAGATGTAAGTATGTTATATGTGTGGAGATGTGTAGGGATCTAGTTGGATTCCTTATGAATGCTTAAATTAAATGAAAACAATATTGTGCTTGTGATTTGGTTGTGTTGTATGAGTTTGAGATGAACTCGGTTAAATGTAATTGTGTTACTTATGAGAATGCTCCTTTGATCGTAGCGATCAATGATTGTATGCAATGGTAATAATATGTGATGAAAATTGAATAAAGTTTGAAAGTGCGATGGTAAAACGAATTGACGAAATGTTTAACGTGAACTTGATTTAAGACCAATGACTGCGAATGTGTAATCTGGCATGAAATGAACATGAATACAAATTATGACGGTTGCGATTATGTGTGAAATGTTTGTATGGAAGTGCGGCCTTAGGGCATATGATGATGTTGAGTGAAATTACATGAAATGCTTGTATGTGTATGTGATGATACATTATTCATTGTGAATACATGATTTGTACTTATTGGTATTGTTTTGAGTATGCGGAGCATTTCATTGATATTGCTGTGATGACTCTCAGAGTTTGGCATTTCCATGAGCATGGTGTATGTTCATTCTTTACGAATAAAAAGGGGGATTTGCCCAATTAAAAGAAAAGGAAAGAGTGAACGCTCTAATCCTATGAAAGAAAAAGGAGGATTTGCCCAATAAAATGAAAAGGTGGCGACGACCAATAATGTGTAAAAAAAGGGGGATTAGCCCAATGATAAGAGCGAGAGCTCTAAAAATATAAGGGGAATTGCCAAAGGAATGAGAGCTCCATTATTGTGAAAAGAGGAGAATTAGGCCAACGGAAAGAGAGAGAGATCTCTCAGATTAAAAAAGGGCAAGAGCTTTCTATAATGAAAGAGTTAATGAGACCCCGGGGCATATGTGTGAAAAGGCATTAGCATTGCATTTGCATTCATTCATCTTAAATGAGATTGTTCTATGAAAGTGAATGATATGAAAATTAAAGGAATGGTATTCGGGTGTTTCTTGAGATTGAGCATTGTGTGATTTTGAGTCGATATGTGTGGAAAAACTAGTACAATTAGTGTATGTGATTTGCTATGAGTTTTATTTGCATGGTGTGGATGGTTATTATTATGCCTTGCTCGAATGGTATTTCATTATGCAAATGTTACAAATATTGGAAAAGGCGTATGTTGTATGAGGAAGATATTACCCCCATTTAACAGTCATTGAGAATTACTGATTGCACGCATAAAAATGAGTGTCATGTGATGAGTAAAGGGATGTCCTTAGAATGTCCCATATTATTGCTAAAATGTGGTTAAGAGTCAATATGCATGAAGTTTAAAAAATGAATGGTTGTAATTCGTTATGAAATGGTGTGGAAATGTAATTGGTAAATAATACTAATGGATTCCATAGAATGAATGAATATCTATGGAATGGTGTATGTTTAGTTGTTAAGAGATGCAGTTGCTGCTTAATATAGGCTTGGTATGGATGTGCATTGTAATTGAGATGATTGCATAAGTTGTGGCATGTACAAGTTGTTACAAAAGGCTGGAAGCATGGGAGAACAGGTTAGGAAACAGTTAGTGGGAACCGCTTACCAGACCGTTCTACTTCCAAGAGGGTTTAGGAAGGGTAAAATGATTTGTGGAATGGTTTATGTAAAGCATTCCCAAAACCATTCCACTTTTAGGGAATGTTTAAGAGGGTCGAATGGTCTACGAACTGGTTTGGTAAAATCGTTTCCAAAACCAATACGATTCCAGAGAATGATTATACAGGTTGAAATGACTTGGCAAACGATTTGTGCAAACTGTTCCCAAGACCGTTCCCAAGTAATAAACAGTGATAAATGGAAGTTTGGTTGTAGAAAAACCTAAGAGATGTATGAATATTTGAGGTTTAATAATTATGGTAAAAAAAAGGATAATTTCCTTATATGGATAGCACAACTAAAACACTTAACCAATGAGTACTTATGTCTTAACAATCTTGGTGAGTGTTGTAGGTGTACTTACAAGGTATTTATATACGCATGTGCATGTGTGTTTGTGTAATGCATGCAGAATGACCGTATTTAGTGGCAGGACTACATTTTCCATGGTACTAAGCAGTGCGATACTAAAAGATGGTCGAGCTCCTTAGCTTTAGAGGTTTTGAACTATACATTACTATAGATAGGATTTTTCATACAATTGATTTTGTAACCCATTTATCATGCTTCCACATTACATTTCTTATTTTGTGTATCACCGATACTGGTCATTGTTTTAATGGTTTGAAAATTATTTCTAGTTACTTCTCTCTCATCCATTTATCTGTTTTATAAAAAAAATAGTTGCCAAAATTCTACAACTGCATTATTTATTTGAAAATAAACTTTACAAATTTGGGTGCGACAATTTATTTCAACATGTAATTTAGTAATGTTTATTACCCAGACATTGAATTTTTAAATTTCATTTCTTTAGAAATTTATTTTCACGTCCTTTGTTTTGTTATTTTATTAATTTGTCTTATTCTACTAAGTAGCAACTTAGTTATTTCCATAATCTAATAGTCCTAGAGTTTTAAGCAAAGGAACTCAAATTTCTTTTAATTTGTTGATCTTTGTGCAACTTTAACATTTAAAGTTGTGCTTTCTATGAAAACAAATTTGGTGACAACGTTGTGAGACTTTTTATTTATGGAAAAGGCTAAACAAGTGACACGAAGTAGTGCAATATTTGGTCAAAATGACTAGATTGGATCAATCAATTGTGAAATTCCTGATGTAGGAAATTTTTCTCCAGCAGAAGTGAATTCTAAATCGTCCTCTGCATCAACTATTCTTGAAAATAAATTTCATGTATATTATGAGGTCAAAATAGGTGAAATTGAATGAAATATTGAACTTATAACAATAGATTTTAAAACATCAATTAAACGAAATACAATCTCAAATTTCTAATCCTTGGGCATTTTCAGAGGATTTTTTCAATAATGGAGAAAAACTACTCTATCAAGAACATAAAGAAGAAATTTGTGAAGTCACTCACAAAATGGAAACTCGCATAAGTTTCGATACCAAAGTTTAACTTGGGATTTTAGTACTATTCAAGCTGAATAGAATATAATAATTAATAATTCTTCACAAAATAATATTTGATGAAATTTGTAAAAAGGTCAATGATTAAATTCTTAGTAATCCATTGTAATTAACAATTAAGTATCACTATAATTAAAAATTTATTCTTATTTAACGATTTATTAATAGGTTACTAACATGCATGTGTAAGACCTGACATGATAGTACAAAATAAAGATGATTTCATTTCTTATATTGTCATGATATCAAAGTGCAAAGGATCATATAAAAGCTACTAGGTAGAAAATTCACTATTGTTGAATTTCATTTACTTGGGTCATTATTAAGCTTGAAGAAAGTTAATAATGTTTAATTAGACTTATAAATAAGTCAATAACCAAGACATTTGAGCCTGATCGGACATTCGTTTTTTCGAACGAAAAAAGTAAGACAATAACCTTGCCACTGTGGTAGGAAATGTTCCCGAAGAGTTAATCTATTTTTCACTAAGAAAAGTATGTTAAAATTATTATTTATAGATATTGTAAGATTTTTCTATGATTTAATTGAGAATTAAATGCATAGAAAAAAAATTAAAATGACAATTTAAGAGAACACATTATTCATATGAATAATGTATTATTAATTAAGAGATGGTTGGATAAAATAAAATGTTTGTCCTAAACTAGAATGCCATCCACATTTTTTGTGTTTAAAAGTGTTAGAATTATGTTTGATATATCCTTAATTAATTCCTTAATTATAATATGATTATAGCTCATATTTAAGGTATTTAACATGGAATAAAATTAAGAAGTCCTAATAAAAAATAAACTACAGCACTTAAGTCTATAAATACCCATAAATTTAGATACTATTCTACCTATAAATGTATTATCTATTTTCTTCTTGAAAATCCATTTGCATTCAACTACTTTAGCACCTTTAGGTGGATCAACAAATTTACAAAATCCATTGATTTCATTTTAGCCTCTATGGTTCCAACTGATTTTGCCAAATTTGGACCTTCAATTAACTCATGGTAGGTGGTTAGATCATCTATATCCACTAACTCAACATTGTGTTAATCTCCAATAAGAAATATGTATCTAATTGGCTCTCAATACACCTGACTGGTTCTTCTAGGTTCTTGTGCAATATAGGGTGCTCCCAATATTTCTTGATTAGTAGATTATGACTCCTAAATTTCTTTAAGTTTTACCTTACTCCCACTGTTCTTCTTGAGAATGAACTCTTTCTCTAAGAAAATAGCCTTTTTAGTAACAAAAACTTTGTTCTCACTATGGTGGTAAAAATAGAATCACTTTGTTTCTTTGGGATGGCCAACAAACAAGCACTTTAAGGTCTTGGTGGATATCTTATTCGTAAATAATTTATTTGGTTGTGGCTTATAGCCTAAATTATTAGGAAAGAAATTTTGGGTTTGTGGTCCATCTACATCTCATGTGGTGTCTTCTATATGGATTTTGTTAGTGTTTTGTTTAGTAAGAACATAGTAGTATTAATAGCATGGCCGCAAAATAAGATTGGAAGAGTGATACAACTCATCATGCATTGAACCATGTCCAATAAAGTTCTATTTCTCCTTTAAGACATATCATTCTATTTTGGTGTTCTAGAAGGAATGAGTTGTGAAATTATTCCACATCCTCTTAAATACTCATTGAATTGCTGAATTTACCACCTTAATCCAATTGAATGGCTTTAATATGTTTATCAATGTGGTTTTCCACTTTATTTTTAAACTCCTTAAGCTTCTCAAAATTTTAATTTTTTTGTCTTATTAGATACACATAGTCATAATGACTAAAGTAATTTATAAAGATCATGAAGTAGTTAAACCCACCTCTTACACTCGTGCCAAATGGTATACATACATTACTATACATAAGCTCTAAATGTATGGTTGCCCTCTCACTAGACTTATTAAAAGGATTTTTTGTCATTTTTCCTTGTAGATAAGACTTGCATGTATCATATGACTCTAGGTCAAATGATCTAAGAACTACTTCCTTATAAAGTATCTCAATGTGTTTCCTATTAACATGACCTATATGACAGTACCAAAATTAGATTAACTTAGTGCTATGTAAGTTTAGTATATAAAGGCCATTACTTAGCATAAGATAGCCATAGTATATGCCTTTGTGATGAAAACTAATAACACCATCTCGAATGGTCAAATCAAATCCATATTTTTCTAGACAAGACACTAAAATTATATTTATACATATAATAGGAACATAATAACAATTATTTAAGGAAAAAATTAGTCCACTTAGTCAAGTCAAATCAAAATCTCCAATTTTTATGGCCGTAATCTTTTCTTCATACTGCATACGGAGTTTGACTTCACCTTTAGCTAACTCTGTTCTATTTACTAGTCCTTGCACATTTGAACAAATATGCAACTCAATCTAGTATCCAATATCCATGTGTTTGAAAGAGAGATTAACCTCTATAACCAAAATGTTAGAACTAGAAGCCACATTTCTATTTTAACTTCTCTCTTCCAAGTAGAGGTTGCAATTGTGATGCCCAAATTATAATTCCTAATTATTTTATTTAATTCAAAAATGTGGTTTTTTTTATATGATGTTCACTGATTTTATACATGTGGCGCTTAAAAAGTCAATTTTCTATTTTAAAAGTCAGAACCATGCATATGACCCTAAAACAATGCACCTATCCCGAGGGAATCTAATCCCGCTCTGATACTACTAAATGTGACGCTCAAATCCGAAAACTCATTTTTGAATAAAACATAATGAATGAAGGTAATGAAAATTTTTTAACTAAGTTGTTTGGTCACGAATAAGAAGTGCGAATAGTTGAAGTGAAATGACTTCTAAATTAAAAACACTTAATGAGTAAGTGTAATTTATATGGTACCGAATGTTGGTGTCTAACTTGTGATTGAGTTAAATGGGGTATGTGTATGAAAAATATACAATTGAAATATTAATCATTTTCTAATTAAATGTGTGTATATGGAAGGGTTAACATGAATGTATATAATGTTATTATGAATTAATGAAATTGTGTGATTATATGAGATGTTGTTTGCAATATATGGCAAAATGGGGGTGTGGATGTTCGAGAGTTTTCATTAAATCTTCATTGTAAGGGATAGGTTGAGCTTAATGTGAATTAGGCACCATATGTACCTCGATTTATGAATACGTTATATGATGAAATGTGCACCTATTTGGTTCC
>CANYCX010192279.1:0-16716 GCA_948193385.1 Breynia disticha f. nivosa | reverse complement strand
GTCAACATCATTTCCACATGTCAATCATTATCACTCAATAAACAACATTATCAAATCACAACAATTTCACACACAATACATACAAGCAACAGAAGTCGCGCTCGTGTTACTTATTTGTCAAAAGCTCGCCTAATTTCCCGTCTGGGAACCCCCTTCTCCCTGATTAGGTCCTCCTAATCACGGTATAAAAATCATATCAATTATATGCATACCAATGAATTTACTAAATGATAATTAAATGATAATGCCACGTTTATATATATGTCTTTATCATATTTTTCCTACCAATTCTCTTCCCTCATTTATTAATTTCACCTACCCTTCACTCAATTCCATTCTTCCTTTATTGCCAACCAACTCCAACTCACTTTTTAAACTTGTGAAGGCATAATTCTACGATTTCAATTATTCGATATATAACCTATACCCCGATTCCTTCCGTTTCTTTCTCCAAAACCCTATACAATTTTCTTTATTCTTAAATTACTCATATATCAACAAAGACCCAATTAAATTGGCCATCAAATTAACCTTACTAGAGCCCGAAGAAGTTAACCCTAACAACGAAACTTCAAACCGAACTTAAGGTTTAAAAATCAAATCCCGTCACTTTTATCCAACCAACTTAACACACCAATTTCAAGAATCAAATCCATGAATTAACATCAAATAGGGTACTAATGGTTACTACATATCTTAAGCTTTCTAACAAGCCCTATTTTACTCAAAACGGAGCTTAAATGGATGAAATATAGCATCGAAAAGTTAGGACATCAACAAAAACGTGATTGCAAGATTTACGACAGAAATCTTACTGAATTAAGAGCTCAAATTGATTATATAACTCCCAAATGCCAAAATCCGAAGAAGATTGACGATTTCTATGGTTTTTGCTTTTAAAAATGGTGAGGAGAGAGAGAAAAACGGGATTTGAGTGATTAATGAGAGAGATAGGCACATGAAGGTATATATATAGTTTCAGTTTTTGACGATTTTGCGCTTGAGTCAACCGATACACTTAACTCTCGGTTTTTCTCTTTCCCGATTGTCTTAAACTCATCCGATTTTTAATTCTCACTACGTCCTACACTCTCCACCTATTATTAATTAAAATATTCTTGCAAAAAATTTATTCCTACTTTTATTAAATATTATATTAAATTTTTTAAAAATTAACGTAAAATGGAGGCGTTACAAAATCAGCCATTTTCACTTCCAAAATCAATCCTCTGATAGTTTTCCAACCTCCTCTGATGTTCTTCTCTGCAGGGTTTTGTTTAGAAATGAAAAAGTGGATTTCATCAGTTAATCGATCGATATCTTTATATTTTTTTCCAGAATTCAGCGATCCACGCGTGGTGGAAGGAAACTACGCGTGGTGGTAGCTACCACGCGTACTTTCTTGTCCACTCCGCGTACTCCCTTAATTTCAGGTTTTCCGATTTTTTTCGATCGTTTCGCATCAACCGTCGATCAACCTTTCATATATTTTTATATATTAACATTTAAACACATATTTATCGTCATTTTTCGACAAAAAATATCTAGAATGTTACATTCAGCTTCTAGTGGATTAAGACTGCATAAGAGTTAGAAGGAGTACATGGCACTTATCGAGGATATGGCACTGAACAATAATGTTTGGAGCGATAGAGTTGATAGACCTGTTAGACCTCAACCTTCTCAACTTTCTTATCCTTCTGCTACTTTGCAGGTGGACCATATTACTTCTCTTGAGGGTAAGCAAATTAAGGAGCTCAATAGGTTAGTAAAGGAGCAAGTTGTTGGTGGACGTTCAGCTTCGAGGCCAGTTCAGTCTATTAACTATGGTGGTGAGCACTCTATCTAATGTTGCTACTATGCGTCTTACTCTTATGACGATCCACTTTATACCTATCCTTCGAGTCCACCTATAGAAAGAGTAGATTATGTTGATCCTTGACCGCCATTCCAGACCCACCGAGACATTCTCACTACACTCAGCCACAATAGTCTTTCTATTTTCACCATCATCATCAGCATTCTTTTTCACATTCCTCTTCATCCCATCCGTCTTCTTCCCATCCTTTTTATTCTTTATATTCCTATTAGCCACCTTAGTCTTCTTGCTTTTAGCACACTCCTCCCAAACTTCCACCTCCTCCTCCTCAAAGATATCCTTATACATCACCGCTTGCTAGACCTAACTCTAGTGGTTTTGCTCCTGCCAGTGCTAGTGGTGGCAGTTCGAGCAGTTGGCCGTAAGAGAATAAAGGGTTGATGAGCTGAGAGAAGGGTGAGGACATAAAATGTTATAACTGAGATTTTCAGACGACTCTAAAAAATCTTGAGTACCAGATGAGTCAGATTAGCATTTTTTTGCCATACGAGGAGTGTCCTACCCATACCAGTCTGCAGTTGCGGTAGAGGAGAAGATGGGACACGCGGATTTATATCCTGCTGGAGGGGATGTTGTAGTTATCACATCCTAGTAGCTAGAGGGGCATGAGAGATCAGTCACCTAAGTTACTAGAAATTTTCTTGTTACTCCCACTATTCTAAAAAAACTGTCAGACCCTGCAAGTTTTTCCATCCCCAGCTACTGCGACGAGATGTTCATTGGAAAATTGATGGTTGATAGCGGGTTGAGCGTTAATATTATGATGCATATAGTTTTTAGTCAGCTGTAAGGGGTTAAGATGCACACATTTATGACTCCCTTCAGTTGGTCAATATATATGTTATTTTGGCTAGAGGGATAGTGCGGTATATTCTTGTACAAGTTGATAATCTTGTATTTTGGGTTGACTTTGTGGTAGTAGATTCCTAGATTTAGAGCATTTGCTTATATTAGGACGACCTCTCTTTGTCACGGATTAGGCTTTACTTGATGCCAAACAAACTCAGCTCACTCTGGGAGTGGATGATAACGTAGTTACCTACACTTTCCCACAGTCTAGATTGTTGGATAGGGCCTCTAAGTATAGTAGCCTTGTTTATTATGTGTCGCAGACACTTGGTGTTGGATCACAGTAGGGTACACGCTACGACAAACCCCCTACAAACGTATGTGTTGTGCAGCTAGTGGGAGATGTAGAGGCTGAGGACTGCTCTCGCTATATGGCTTTTCTTACTAATGTCTCAGTGATAGATCGTGGAGCAAGAGCGAATGGTGTTACATTGCAGTTTGGCTCTGACAACCATAAGGACTTTGTCATTAGTAACTTTGGAGGCGTCTATCTCCTTGCCTCGAGATTTATATGGTGAGTTCCAATTGTCGAGCGAGGACAAAGACAGCTCTTTCAGATTCTGTGTAAGTACCTTGGTAGCGTAGGACGTCGATAGTCCTTCTACCAATTTTCTTGACTACTTCCGTTCTGAACTTTATAGATATGTACATAGTCTTTTTCTTTTGTGTTTTCCTTTTGATTTTTTCCTTTTGGATTATTAGTATTAGGTTTCTTTTTAGAGGATATGACCTGCATGGAGTTTGATTTTCAGATTTGTTGGAGTTTTGGGTGTTTCTATTGGCTTTGGCATGACTGGTTGATGTGTGGCAAATTTTCCATGCATTTTTGCATGAAAAATCAGCTAGGTAGTGGCTCAGCATGTTGTTTGTGCTTAGGCCATTAGATCATGTTGCATGTCACAAGCACGATCCTATGCTCTTTATGAGCACGACGCCATGCTCTTGACAACAATCCCTAATTTTAATTCAGACATCGGCACGACCCTAGTGCTTTCGGCACGACCGTGTCGGGTCTCTGTATATATATAGCAACTCGTCATTTTTTATTCCAAAACATGAATAGAAGCCTCGGAATGCTCCTAATCTTCCTCCAAGCACGCTCTAGACCAATTTTCTAACACGCGCTACCCACACAAGGGCTAAAAACACAATCCAACACACTCCAAACACATTTCGCGTACGCATTTTCTTCAAATTTAGCTTCCATGGCAGCATCCACATCCTAGAAAAGACATTCAAAATGCGTTGAACACCCCTATTTACACTTTGAGGACGATGCGCAACGGGTAAGGTGCACTCTTCTTTCCTCTCGTCATATTCATATAGAGAAATTTCTTGATTTTGGAGTTTTAAGAGAATTGGGGGTTGATTTGGATATGTCTGATTTGTTATTTCGGGGAGGTTTAATTGAATATGTGAAGATGGATGACCAATTGTTTTTAGAGTTTTACACGAGTTTGAGTGTCGATTTTGTGAATAAAAGCTTTTGATTAAGGCAGGCTACAATGTGGCATGTATTGTCTTTCGATAGATTATAGAGGGTCATAAGAGGAGTTGACAGTTTAGAGAGCTCTTCATGACAACGCAGAGTGTTTGATCAGTATAGAGTAGATGATGGAGCCTTTTGGAGAGAGCTTACAGGGCCAGATGGGGATCAATAAAATCTAAGCATCTCGAAAGTAAGGAAGTATAGGAATCCCTTGCTCAGGATTATACATAGGTGGCTCACCCGATCGTTCCTCTGGACGATCCATAGAGACAGAGTGGCGGGCATTAGATATCGGCGCTGCATCTATGCTTGCTTACATGATCAGCCGATTGATGTAGCACACTTGTTATTATATCACATCATGCTGAAATGCAGTAAATGAGCCAATGCGATTATAGGCGTGTATTTTTTTTATGAGGACAGCTATTGAGATCGGCATCAACTATCTGTATGATGAGTCAGTCACTCTATTAGTACGCATCTCACCCATGGACATGTGTTTGTATGAGAACATGAACATGGTGTACAGAGTTGACAGAGTAGCACTGTTGATTAGTTTTATTTATGACCATCTACCACACCATCTCTAGACGTCCAGCCAGTTGAGCCTGAGCCTCAGACTGCACCACCTAGTCTACTTCTATAGAGCTCTTCTTATACTAAGGGCCTTTTTACTTCTGTCGCGCCACCCCATCCAGCGAGACACTCGTATGCTCATCCTCCTTCTTGCTCGTCGACTTTTGGTGGTTTCTTTCCTAACCTAGAGGAGTGAGATGCAATGCATCGCGCTAGCTGTAGCGCACGTGAGTATTTTAATTCTGCTATTCCGAGGGATTGGGAGGTCGATAAGTAGCTGCTAGAGATCCGATCCCAGTTCGGTGCTGTCGAGCGATAGCAATAGGTCATAGTTGATTAGCAGCATCAGGTTGATCAGAGGAAAAGGGAGATACCAGTGCAGCAGCTTGCACAGTATTAGGATTAGAGGCACGCCCACGTTCAAGAGGTAGAGCAGTTCCAGGCATTTTGCCAAGAGACCACTGGCCCTTTGGATTCTATCATGGCTAGTTTGAAATCTCTAGAGGAGTGTCCGAGCTGTCATTCTTCTAGAGTTGTAAATGTTGATGTTATGTACAAGCATTGCAGACGCACTCCTACACTACCACCACCAGCACCCTCGACTGTTTCTTCTCTTCCGACGCACTCTCTAGCTCCTGGACCAACTCAATCTTTAGTGTCTAGCTTGGAGATCACTCCTTATCGCGTACCTATTGGCCTCCAGTAACTGCCACCACAATACTGCCTGGCGAGCATCCCCAGTTTCCACCTCAAAGTTAATGTATGATGTGTTTTGATTGTAGTTGCAGACATGTTTTACAACATTGTATGATGATGATATTTGTACTTGGATTTTTTATTTTTCATTTATCATATGATAGATGACTTTGTTTTGATTGTTGTGGGTTATGGGTGTAACATCCTAAAATTTAAAGGATTTAGTTTATATAAAAAATAGCTTAAAATAAGATCGAATCATATTGATTTAGGTCAAATTCAGAAGAAAAAATATCAGGTAGTAAGTCTAAAGCATGCCCTCATGCTTATAACAGAGGAATATCACGACATTCTGCTCATCCTGGGAATTTGGCATGACCACCTGTCAAACTTAATTCTAACAAGATTGTGCACGACCAAAAACTTGTGCCAGGAAAGCACAGTACGACGTGAAACACGTCCCGTTCTTGAAGTCGTGTCGACTGGGTGATATGAACTGACCGACTGTAGTATACTACTTTATTGCAAAAAAGAGCAAACACTGAAGCTCCTTCAAAGTAAACCATATAAATCGTGAGAGGAGGACGTTAAGAAAGTATTTCAGTAAGAAAACCTTTAAATCTTGCAAGGATCAAGTAAAAGTCAACTACGGTAAGTTTGATGGTTGATTTGAGTATATGTAAGCATTGAACTAGCTGTGAATTGATGTTATAAGGATTAAGAGTTGTTGGAAATATGTAAATGATAAAGGTTGCATATGCTTATTTCCTTTTAAAGGATTAGAACAATGGAGACCAAGAGGTTAGTAGCTTGAGAGATTTTAGAGCTTTAAAAAGCTACTGAGATTGTAGATTGCTAAGTTAAAGGGCTGTAGTTGATGTTTCTAGTAATGAAATAAGTTATAAAGAATTTTATAACAACCTTTACATGTTTGAATTCGTACAGGAGGATCTGTACGACGGTGGGATCGAGATTGAGTTGACGTCGATGTTTTGTAACTTTGTGTTATTGTCGATGTAAGTGATTTGATAAGTGTTCTTACGGTTACAAATAATCAATAAAATAGTTAAATGCTTTTTTAAGATCTCTGGCTAAGAAATGTTTATAAGCTTGAAAACTTAATCTATGTAAAATGATGAATGCTCATATGTGTGATATATTATTTAAAATATATTCTAGCTTGATGTAATTCTTGCTTATGTGAGCCTATATGAGCATGATTGGATGATGATATTGTTATTGGTATTTTGATAATATTTTCCTTGATGTTCATATTGATTGTATGAACTTTATTTAACTGATTTGGTATGCTAATTTGGCTATATGCCTTAGGTGATATATGATTGATTTATGGTTGATATGAAAGCATGTGATTGCTTTGTTAAGCATACTTAATTGAGATTGTGGCCATATGAATGCATTGATCATTCTATGTTGCATTCATTGTGTGACACGTGGCTAATATCCTAGTCTGGGCCTGAGGATGATTTTGAGTTGTGGTAGATACCAAACTAGTTCGGTGCTGGTCTGGGATCGATGATATTTGGATGGACTTCCAATGTCGGTCTAAGACCGAGGAAAAGAGAGAGAAAAAAAAAGAAAAAAGAAAAGAAAAATAAAAGAAAAGAGAAATGAGAGGGATAACTCAGTTCATTTCGTATGTGATTGCACTGACATTCATATGCACTAGATTTACATTCATAATCAGCATGATTGATTATTGCTTGGTGATTTATGAATGATAATTTGAATGATATGAGAGATGTGTTAATGTTATGAGTAATTGCGCTTTAGTATGCTTTGGTAAATATGATGGTTTGATTGGAAAAAGTATGGTATATGTGTTTTGGGTATAAAAACAATGTTGATAAAGTATAATACTTATGCTGGATATGCCTAAGTATAAATAAAACCTGTTTGTTATAAATTGAATATAAACTGAAATATAAAGTACAAAACAGAAGCTCAACACGCCCTCAAGCTTGGGCCAATTTAATTAGCACGCCTCGTGCTTAGAATGAATATGGGAAAATTACGACGAGATCGTCCTCGTGATTTACAGGGCATGACCATTGTCAATTGGAAAATGATTATGAAGTACGACCTGTGTTCAACAAGGCACGACATGTCATCTGTCAATTTAAGTATGAACACGACCTCGTGTTCCATGAGCACGAAACACTGTTGATATGGTAGAATACTTATACTATATATGCCTAAGTATAAATAAAACTTGTTTGCTGTAAATTGAATGTAAATTGAAACATAAAATATGAAACAGAAGCTCAGCACACCCATCGTGTTGACAAGCACGCCCTTGTGCATGGGCCAATTTATATACCACGCCTCGTGCTTAGAATGAATCTCAGAAAATTGGGATGAGCACATCCTCATGCTCTACAGGGAACAACCTGTGCCATCTGGAAAATGATTATCAAGTACGACCTGTGTTCAACATGGCACGACGTGTCATCTAGAAAATCAAGTATGAACACAACCTCGTGTTCCATGAGCACGACTCGTATTTACTGAAAATTCTCTTGCAATTCATTTTAATAGTAAACCGATTAACACTTACTGAGTATTTGTATATACTCACTCTGTTTGATTGTTTAATGTTGTGCAGATCGTAGGTAGCTACTTATTGGACTGGAGAGGTGCAGTGATCAGAGTACGAGAGCTTTACATCTGAGGTCTGGCTCCAGGGTTTTAGTTTTAATATTTTGACTTGTACTTGTTGTACATATTGTATATACAAGCGTATTTATAGTTTGATATTTTTTTAAACTTATGTATCAGCTTCCGCTTTTATAAATGTTTTTGTGAAAATATTGGACGGAGTTTTAATGAAAGAGTGTGTATATATTTTCTCTCTCCTCAGTCTTAATTTATTAAATTAAATCATATTCTTAAATTAAATGAAATTTTGGGAAAAAAAGGTTTTAAAATTTGAGTCACACGCGACATCTTGAGATTGAGTTTCACTTTGTCAGAGACCTTGTAAAAAAGAAGCTGCTACATGTTTGGTACATCTCCAATGACCAAAGTGAAGAGTTGTTGACAAAGCACTTGTACAGGACGAAATTCGAGGGACACAGAGACAAGCCAATTTTGCGTTCACTACTCATTAGCTTGTTGGGGGAGTTTAAAGGATTCTGCTCTCAAGAACTCTAGATAAAATAGAATTCTATGTACAAATGAATTTTTTGTGTTCATCTCAACTTCAAGTCTATCTCAGCATCTTGTAACGTGTATATATACCTTCATTATAATCAATAAAGGTTAAGCTTTTAAATCATATTCTCTTTAAACTCTTCATTTTTAAGATCGACAAACTCTTTGATACCAAGTTCATAAGAATTGTTCTCAGCTTTGTTGAAAGCCTCGATGTATTCTACATTTTGCTTGAATATATTGTCCGATGTTGCTTCTCGTCGATGTCCTTGTAAACACGTCCATGTTTAGGTATCCATTGTTCATGCAGTTTGAGCAATGGTTCGTCTTAGAGAGTTCGTGCCATAGATTCATAAACCAATGTTACAAACACCAAGATAAGTGCCAAATAGACATTCATTGATTGAAATCTCAAAGCCATTGTAGTTAGAAGCTTATGTGTTTAAATCTATTCAAACTGAAGTAGTTTGACTCTCAAATGGAGTTGGCCATTTATATAGTTTTTTTTGTTCAACATTCTTCTCTATATTTTCTTTTTGGTTTGAGATTTTTTATTCATATTTTATTACCTTAAATCTCTCTTTAAGTTGAAAGTAATTTGATTGTGTTGTTAACTTGTTTTTTTTTACATAATTGACTTGGTTATACCAACAGATAAATCTATCATTCATAAATTTTAACAATACCATCCTATACTACCATCAACTACATCTCTTCCTTTTTATCTCTATAATATTCTATATTATTTTTGTTTTTCTTGTAAATTCTACTTGTTTCTATTGTTTCAATACCTACATGTAACATTTTCTTGTTTCTTTTAACTTGTGTTTAGGACAGGCTTGATTTTTTAGAGTCAAAATTCAAGGAAGTACTATATGCTCGGCATAATTTTGGATTTATGCAAAATGGAATAATTGCTTTCTGTTGTGTGCATCATTATACTTTGTGTAATAAATGATGAATGAGATTACTAAGAATCATATTAGTATCAGATTTAATGGATCGGTCGATTGAGGTCTCTTGACTTACCTAACACAAATATTGTGTATAAAAGCTTAAAAGCTTATATGGTTCATGAATTAGTAATATCAGTTAATCAGTAACTAATGCGCATAAATGCTCCAAAAAGATGTTATCTATTCCTTAGGTTAATTTATCCAAGTGGGAGACACATGGAATAACAACCTAAACTTAATAAATATATGGACTTATTTGTCAAGAAAGTTCATAGAGAGAAATTTGAGAAATTTCTTAAACTAAGGACAAGTGGTAAGGAATAAGCTTAAGAATTAGAATTTTTAAGAAATGAATTTTTTGTTAAACTTAAGTATAGTTTTAAACATGGAGTCAAGATGTTTTAGCGAAATATCTTGATTACATTTTTCTTTACATTATGTTTGAGTATGGACTACAGCTCTCTAATCACTTTAATAAGTATCGTACTTTGGAGTATACACTTTAAAGTGCGGAGTATACACTTTAAAGTGTGAAGTTTATCATGTTTAAATATGTTGTTTTTTGTTTCATATTTCGAAGATGATAAAGTCAAAACTTAATGCTACTTGTTGAAGAATTAAGTATTCTTCATTAATGTTTGAAGTATCTAAGTGAGATCAATCAAACGCATCAAAAGTGATACGAAAAGTGGGAGATAAGAAGTACTTAACTTATTAAATTGAGTCTTGAAAAGTTACCGTCTTCTTTAGCGTAAAATTTAGGTATTAACTTATTAAAGTGCGTCTTTAATAGATCTTTCAATGATAACATTTTTCTTTACATTATGTTTGAGTATGGACTACAACTCTCTAATCAGTTAGAGATAAATTTTATCATTTTTTGTTCAAACATTATCTTAGTGATAATGTAATCTCATTGTGCATAATTTTAGCCGAGATTAGCATAAATTGTTTTGAACAATTAGCTAATAGTTAGAATGTTAGGAAATTCTTTATGTTGATTTGCCTAGTCGTGTTTGATGTCTGTTGCGATGAAATAATAGTGTGCATATTAGTTAGCTGAATTCCTATTGTAATCCAATTCTTATTATCATTAGTTGATGATAAGTTTGAGGGGTAGGCATATGGACCTATTATGTTCATCATTTTGTGATATGACTATTATCATAATAGTTGTAGTTGCTTAAGACGTCTCACATAGACGAGGGCATTTACTTGCTTCTTGTATCTTGTTGGTCAAGATGTGTTTCAATCAAAGATGCTAAGATCGACTAACGTCGTGAGTAAATTTGACTGAAGTCAAAGCTCAAGTGATGATATGGATTTGAACATGAGGTATTTATTTCCAATTCCATAACACGAGTTATGTGAACATAAGGAAGAATCATTCTTCTTAATCATGTTAAGATGTACGTTGGCTCATGCCATATGATCTTTAACATGCCCTCAAAGATTATTGCTTACGGTTCTTATGAAAGTTTGTGGTTTAGTTAAGAGAATGACAAAACTACATTGTTCATGAGATGTTTCCAATGAACACATGGATTTTAGTCATAGAAGACTGAAATTATACGTGAAGTGCTTTAAGTAAGATACTGGATTGTGTCACAAGAATATATATTCTCATTGGGTTATATAAGTAGATTTGTATCGATAAGTGTAAGTAACGAGCATAGGTAATCAATTTTTCATGAATAGATTTTTAAATTAGAATAAAATGGATGTGTCCATGTTTATATGAAATGTTAAGGCCATTTTCTCTCATGATCAGTCCATTCGAGTGGGAGAATTTTGAAGGAAGAAAAGGAATTGATGGGAAAGTATTTTGAAATATTTTATGGTTATAATTGAGCATTATAACCACATCTTCCTTGAGTGCGAATGGTCATGATCTTGACTTTAATGGATGTTAGTTTCAGTGGGAGCTAGGTGTTCTTTACTCATGTCAAAATTTTTAATTTTTGAATTTGAGAATTTTAGAGTTTTGAACTTAATCCTAGTAGTTTCTTAACTTCAGTAGGAGCTTTGGAGCTTTATTCCAGTGGGAGTGTTCCAAATGTGAAGATAATGTTTTGGTGACATATCTTTAGGTTTTGGAAACGAGTAGTTAAAAGAGTCTTGAAGCAACAATCAAGTGTTGTATTGTTTATGATTCTTTTAGTAACTCCATTTGTCAAGAATAAGCTATCGAAGCTATCTCATCCAATTTTACTATGTTGCTGGATTTAAGTAATGAGAATGTGAGTGACATCTGTCGGATCAAAAGAGAGTTGAGTACTAGTTGATCTAACCAAAGCAATGAGAACAAAATGATATTATCTTTAGTAAATTTTAGTTATATGCTAGAATTGTATTGGGATCATTTTGAATACGAAGTCCAATGCAGTAAGATTAATAGAACATTAATAATCGCAATTGGGTGTGTGCAACAAAGTTGAAAAGAAGTTATGTAACTATTTCACTTATTGTGAAATTTACCTTGAATGGATTTAGTCTAGAGTACTAGTCTAATTTCTAGGCTCATAAATCTTCAAGGGAGATTTAAATTGAGAGAATGTGTCTCATAGTACAAAGTTGCAAAACAATGGATTGTTTATACGTTGTGAGTTAGAAATGGATTGAGGTGAAGTCAGTTATTCTTATTTGTGTATTATTAATACATGAGTGGCTAGAATTAAATGATCTAGCGTGATACGAATAATTTGCGAATTAACTTTGAAAATGGTTTTTCAAGTAGCATTATCAAGATTTAGTTAGTCTTGATAATAGGTTTTGTATCCATATTTGATTGTATAGAGAAAAATGATTAAGTGTCGTACTCTATAGTAGTCCACATATAGTATGTCTTGTTTAGTACAAGAGTGCAACTTGTTGAATAAGCAAAAATCTTATTGAGTATAAGAGAGTGACTTGTGGTACAAGTTTGAGACTTGTTTAGTACAAGAGATGGTTCTACTATGTTAAAAGGAGTATTAGCTAGAAGTAGTCAAATCTACTCCGTGAGTAGGATTAGTCAGAGTACTATGAATGATACTTGTGAAACGCTAAAATTTTTGTATAGCATTGTTAGAGGATCTACAAGTGGAAATGGTGTTGCATGATTCTTACATAAACCAAGAGGACAGGAAGTAAGAAAGCAAGTTTTCCATGCATGAATAGTTAGAACTATTATACAAAGAGGAATTTTGGAAAGATAGAGTCAAGAATAACTTTATTGCATAGGAATTACGAACTTAGAGTTCATTTATGAGTCCACGAGAGATTTTATAAGTAGATCCGTTAGTTAAAATCTCATGTGAAAAGAACTTGATTTCTTAAGAATTGGTGACGTGGAAAATTTCTATATTACATATAGCATTATATGTAAGGCTATTGTGTATAGTTTTATAGTACATATTGACAAAAGTAGCCTACTCACATGAGCGTGTTACTTGGGCTCTTTGTGATAGAATGCCAAGATTAGATAGTTATCGGGGAAACATACAATAACCAATACAGCTTAGAAATCGTATCGTTGAATACGTCATGATATGTTGGGTCATGTAATTTATAAATGTGTGAATGTGAATTTATAAACGCAAATACTATGGTACGCTAGCCTAGTATTTAAGTCCTGTCAAATACCAGAAGCGTAGTCTTGGAAAAGGCTAAAAAGTGGACTGAGGGAAGGTGCTCTGTGCACTGAAGACTGAAGCTTTCGTGTAAAGTAATTTTATAAACATGCATTCATAAGTTGAGAATACATCACAACACTATTGAGTATAGTGTGTATAAGCCGAGCGAGGGATGGAAAATGATTAAATTGAAATTGATCTCAATTTTCCTTATGTGAGACCCAATAGTAGTTAAGAGAATTTCTACATGTTTCCTTCTTATTTTGATATTATTGTGAAGCATGTGTCATAGTGTCTAATTTGATTAGTTGTACAAATAGGTTGCACTAGCTACGAGTGGGAAAACTTTAACTCTTTGGTTAGATGCTATGACATATAGTGGATCAATAGTAAAGGAGGAAGATTATTTTTGAAGATATCACTAGAGTTCATATAACGCATGGCCTGAATTACTGTGTTCTTGTGGGAAATTTGATTGATGTGGTTAATCACTGGTTCTTGCAAGATATGTAATTAGTGTTTATGACAAAATTTCATGAGATCAAAGCGAGTCGAAATTGGTGATATTAGAAAAGTAATCTAGGGAATAATCACGTTTAGCCAAAAATAGAAAATAGCGAGTAATCTTCTATTATACTTAAGCTGCTTAACTGCCAGAAGCTCAATTTGTTGAAGGTCGTGCGCTCGCACTACATAAGATGGAAAATGATCCCTAAAAGAGAGAATCTGTACTCGTAATCGTCATGTGCGAGTGAGAGATGAAATGATAATTTATTCCGCCCATGACGTTTGGATTGTCGAATAAATATAATTAAGTTAAGGGACTTAATTATGATTTATTTCATAGAAGGATTAAATTAGAAATACTTTTAGTTTAAGGACTAAAGTGTAATTGTGCATGAAAGGGTACCTATTCACCAATAGGTACCTCCATTTTTATAAATAAACCATCTCCTCCTCATTCTTCCACACACTAAAAAGGAAGATAAGAGAGAGACTCTTCCACACACCAACTTGCGGTTTCTCTCTCAGCCCGGTGATCGAATTCTGGTGTAGGATCGGGTGCGAAACATTGCGCGTATCCCGACGCATCTGTGCCTATGGATACGAGCGTACCCTTAATAAGGTATCGTTCTTCTTCCGCTACATTGAACGGAATTCCAGGTTTGCATTTCCGTTCATTTTATTTAATGCTTTAATTAATTATGTATCAATTAATTAGTTTTATATATATATATATGTTATTTATGTCGATTCCTTTCATACCATTTGTAGAATTTATTATAAATATTTTAGAGACTCATATGCTGAAAGTAATATTTTATAAAATTATAAGAAATTTTATAAATATTACAAATGATTATATTGTAAAACTTACAAAATATATTATTTGTTAGTAGTTAAATTCGTGCGATTAGTAGTTAAATTTGTGCGAATCGTCGAGATAACATATATTATTATGATATCAATATGAGAAAGTTATTGTTTATGTATGTTTCCTATATATAATATATTTATAAAAATATTGGATCTACTAAAACGTCCTATTCTAACTATCTTGTTAATCACGTATATCTTAAAAACTTTTCTTATCATTTACATATTTATCATTTACGTCACTTCTTATTTAACTTTTAGTTACGTAAAGTAACTTCATACCAATAGGTTGGATATTCCAATTTCCATTATTCTGTTATATTCCTAGAATACCGATCGTATTAGTTAACACATCCATGGATTAAGCTTTTTGTTAAGCTAATACGCCCTTTATTCTTTAATCAGTAGGTTCATACTTTACGTAGAACTGCTATATAACGGTTAGAATATGGATATCCCATAACCTATTGCAATCCTCCTGCAAATCAATTTCACAAATATATAGCTCACACGCACATTTCCATATCATCCAACATGCAACTCAACATCATATTTATCAACAGATCTCAACCTCAGAAATCAACATATAACTATAAAAACAAACTGTAGATAACCTCTGAGTTATCTATTATCAATCTCAACATATAATATACAAACTATATAACAACATCATAACATACAAACATGTATGCAAAATATCCTAATGGCATCAGCTGAAGAGAGAGAAGTAGATCGGGTAGTTGCTGTCCCACCTGTAACAAAGCAAAACTCTGACTCTGCTAGTCAAAATATCTACTCCTGCTAATGTTTGTACCTGAAACAAACATCGCAGTTGCGTGAGTTGCGGGTTCAGTGAGTAATCTTTAATTCATTTTACAATATCTCGTAAACAATCATATTTATACAAACTAAAATTTCTAGTCAATCTCGTTTCGTAAATTAAGAAAATAACATATCAATAAACTCATTTCAAATATATGTAATCTCTATCCTTTTCATTTTCCTTTGATATTTTTTTTTCATTTATATCATCTTTCTGTTGAATATTTCTTTTTAACTCATATTGCTTTCCATTCGTATTCGTTTGAGTTGAACGTTCTCGTTCATAATAAATCCTAACTTCCGTCTCCCTATTAGTTTTGAAAACATTGTTTTCCACCTCTTTTCATGTGGACTTAACTTCCGTCTCCCTACTTCCGTCCCCGAATGATCGATCATTTATTACCTTTCCATCACCTTTCCATATCATATATCATATCACAATCACATATCATATAAAAACATTAGCACGTTCACGTACCTGTTTCGTATGTCTTTTTCATTTTGCATACCTATTTTTCCTTTGAATCGTAAATACGATTCCATATATCATTTCATATAAATCATATCAAAACTCATATTAGTACGCACGTATAATCATTTCGTTTCCTTTTTCGTTTTCATTTCATTTTTGTATTCGCATTTTCGATTTCGTACGTGAAAACTATATTCATATCTCGTTCGTAAATCAAACATATAAAAGCAACTCATATTCGCAATATCATTCATAATTCGATCGTAAATAAATATATATAAAACCATTCATTTTAATAAAGTCAAATAGTGAGATATACTCACCTGTCAACTGAAGTACTCGGACTGGTGCGAACTCGCGTCCCGTCCGACTCGGCTACGCTGCCGTCCTATAATATATATCAATCATTTAATAATAACCAATCAACAATTTGCCTAAAATTTCCAATATAATTTCCAATTTAATGCATGTCCTAATAATTTCCAATTTAATGCATGTCCTAATAATTTCCTTTATTTTACTTCCTTTTCACAAACCCTAGCCGGAATCCTAACTCTTTTCCTTATCGTTACTGAAATCATTAATAACTCACTATAACATATTTCTAATTCAATTTCGAACTCAATTCCGTAATTATTAATTAATTTTATTACGAATAAACTCCAAAAAATTATAATAAAACTCGGAAAAATTGACGAATAATCTCACTAAATTCCCGGCTCGAAACTACGAATGATTTGATATCTCAAATCATTTTCTTAGCTTAATTTCTAATTTAGACTCGATTATACGAAAACTTCAATATTAAAACT
>CANYCX010191949.1:0-31592 GCA_948193385.1 Breynia disticha f. nivosa | reverse complement strand
AAAATTTGTAAATAAGTATTAAGCGGCTAAAATTTTGTGAGAAAATAATAATATAAAATATTTTTATAAAAAAGCCAAATATAATTTGTTCAAAGCTAATATACCTTCACTAGGAAAGTTGGAGGTTTAATGAGGAAGTTGATTATTATTTTAATTTATTCTTAATTTTGTGATAAAAGATTTAAATAATTATTAATAAAGATAATTATATGAGATTTAAATAATTATTAATAAAGATAATTATGTCACTATAAATATTATTTTTTTATTAAATTCTGTAAAATTTGAAATAAATAAACATATATCATACCTTATAGAAATATAATTTGCGGTAAATAATTACATTTTTTATATTCTTATGCATTGATTAGTCAAATTACTACAACTACAATTTTCCAAAATTAGTATGGCAATAATGTGAACCAGAAATTTTCCACTATGAAATTTTCAGACAATTATGGTAATTAATTAGAGGTTAAATCAAGAAGGAAATTTAGTTATTAGAAAATCAAATTGGATTTTCTAATAAATAGGTCTCTTTCCAATTAAATATTTCTAAAAAGACCAAGTCTAAGTTATCACACAAGTCGGCTTACTCGGTTGACGGTTTTGTATAGTATGGTTTAGTATGATTAAAAGAGAATTATATTTATTTTTTTATCAAATAATATGAGTTGATATTGCTCTTTTATGGTTCGGAAGTATTAATAAAACCATAAAATTATAACTCATCAAATTAATTGATTATGATAATTTTGTTATATAAACATCATATGCTATATCAAACGTTATCATACTTTAACGAATCAGTCTAATCCGCAACACAAAGATAGTGTAAGGCCGTAATTGAGATAGTAGTACATTTTGGTTTGTCAGAATTTTTTTTTTAATTTAAACATCTCACTATATATTTTAATTTTATATATACATTTGTTGATAAGTCATTTTCATCTTCACCAAATTAACAATACATATATATCTTTAAAAATTTGTTCATTTAAATACGTAATATCCACAAAATTTGATGGTTTTTATAATATAATCTAGACGAATTTTATAAAATCACATAATAAACATCACATCGAACTTATCCACCAACCATTTGCTTTAATTCTACAATTTCCAGCAACTTTTCTCTCTTCATCCATTAATTTAAATGAACAAAAAACAAGAAAAATAATAAATAAAAATCTATTTTTGTTCAGAAAAATTCATACTAGAAAAAGAAATCCAACCATGAACAGAACCAACTTAATATTTCATTCTGTAAGGTCTTGGAAATGCAGAAGCTGAGGATGGAATACGACTGCGAGTCTCTTTCGATTGCCAACTCCCTCCAAATTTAAAGATGGAATCCTATCCATACTTGGTTGAGTTGGTTGGGAATAAAATGTCTCTTTGTTTTGTTAGCTACACTCTACCCTCCCAACCAACTTCAATCACTTACTTGCTAGTGTTGGTTTTTTATGATAATAAATTTGCAAAGGCTTGATGATAGTAATGCGGAGCGACGGAATTAGAAATTTTATAAAAAAAAGTGAAAATCAATGTGTTAAAAGTCGTACAAGATGAAATATGACCGGAAGTAGGATTATAGAGAAATGCAGGATAAGAGGAGACACTGTAATGGAATGAGAGTGGTATTTTTGGACGGAAACCGCCATTGGAACGAAGATGGTAGCATCTCTGTTACCGTCCCGAATTTTTTGGTCGGAGAATCTCATCAACATCTCCCTACGGAGTCAAACCGAAAATTAAGGACGGACTAAAAAATATATTACATTAGGAGCATCGAGAAAATGACTGTAATTTTTAACCGACAAAGTTGACAATATTCGGTGGGGTACTGCTCATATTTGAACTGACGAAACTTCGTACTATAAAAGATTTTTCTGGGACCCTATTGGTCCTCTTATTCCGTCCCTATCGAGAATTCTCTAATCGAAACGGGAATAAGGAACGGATTTCCCGTCAATTTCAAGTCCAATCGTCATCTCTTAAGAAGAGATAAATTAAGAGGAGCGACCGTCTCTCTATCCGCGTGATTGCCTACACGTATGAGAAGTGGCTAGCTACAGAGACAAGTGTACACTTCCAAACGACACTCTCTCTGCCCAGTCCACAAAGCCAAATGTTCGAGTTCACATTGCCACCAAACAGCAAATAAAAAAAGGAGAATAAGATGAAAAGATTTAATGGAAAATGAAAACGACATGAGAGTTCATTGTCTTCTCTGTCTGCTCCACTCTAGTCCATCCAAAATAAGGCAAATCAGTTTCAATATTTCACACCTCTTTCTGTCCACAAGACCATTTTTTCCCTCATTAATCAACACAATGCGCCCACAATTACGAAATCATACTTTTACCAACTTTATCAGATACAGTAAGCTGATGTTTTACCTTTCCGAATCCGCTAATCGATGAATTGTGTACACATAAATCGTATTACCGAATCGAGGAAACAGGAAGCAGAGGACAAATAGACCGAAAGAAAGGGCAAATAAGTAAAGGAGGAGAGGCAGGGGGAGAATATATAGTAGTAGTTGAGGTTCCTTAAAGAACGTGAAGGTTGCCACATCAAACAGATACGGTTTCATTCAGTAGTGGGGGAGTGCAGAGCGCATATAAATTCTCCAACTTTTGACTCTCTCATCATCACTAAACCTTATTCTAGAGGAAACCAACAACACAAAAACGTTTCTTTCTCATTTCTCATCTCTCTCTCTCTCTCTCTCACATGAACACAGAAATACACTGAAGCTCGCAGCTTTTTTAGCTTACCAATGTTTTCACATACAACAAATACTGCAATGAACTTCCTGCATTCGTTTCTTCTTTGTTTCTGTGTTTTTCAGGTCTTGTTTGTTACTTCTATGGTCTCTGCGCAAAGGTAGATATAAAAGAATATATCTTTGTATTAGAATTGTAGAAGTTTTTCAATTATGTGGTTTGATCCTTTGGTTTGACTTTTTTTTGTGTTCAGGGAAAGACATTCTGATGGATATTGTGCAATGTATGATATATGTGGAACTCGCAGTGATGGAAAAGTATTAAATTGTCCATTTAATTCACCTGCTGTGAAGGTACTTTATTGCAGAATGAAAGAAAATCTATTGAGTTTAATCAGTTTTGTATTTTTCAAAGCAGCTGTACATGTAAGATTTTCCTGATTTCTTGTGTTCTTTCTTGTTCACAGCCAGATGACTTGTTATCACAAAAAATTCAGAGTCTTTGTCCAACAATCACTGGCAACGTTTGTTGTACCGAAGCTCAATTTGATACATTACGGTCGCAAGTTCAGCAAGTATGTGAGCTTATATGTTTAACTCTTGATAAATTGATTATTGATTACTGAGAGTGTGCCTGTTTAATCGCAGAGTTGGCCGTAAACCCGCTGATTGTATAATGTTTCTGTGTCTTTTATGCAGGCGATTCCGTTTCTTGTAGGTTGTCCAGCATGTTTGAGAAACTTTTTGAATCTTTTCTGCGAGCTATCTTGCTCTCCGCGGCAGAGTTTGTTCATCAATGTGACTTCTGTGTCCAAGGTCAGGAATCTTCTTTCTGTAGTTCAGATTTACTTATAAGAAAGCTTTGACTGATTCAATTGACATTTCAGGGATTTATTCAGGAATTGAACTGATTTGTCAATTCATATATAATGGAAATTACTATATCGATGTAAATTCGAGATTTATGGTCATGTCTTTTATCTCAAAACACACGAGAATGTTTTGATGAAAAAGGGAACATAAAATTACTCCATTTTATAGTTCTGCGCGTTTATTTTGATGATAACCGGTAGTTTAACTCTGCTTCTTGGATGTAGAAACATCATTTGTTATGATGAGAAGTGTAAATTTTTATTCAGTGTCATTCTGTTTTCAGGTTAAAAACAATTTGACCGTGGATGGGATTGATTTTTATATAACTGATGCTTTTGGTGAAGGGTTGTATGACTCTTGCAAGGAAGTTAAATTCGGTACCATGAATACTCGAGCTCTTAACTTCATCGGTGCTGGTGCTCAAAATGTTAAAGGTGATTTCTGCTTCAAAAAATAGAATTTTGGCAACTTTCTTTTGTATATTTCAGTCTATTAACTGAGGCGCAAATGCTTTCACTGTTTCTGTTCCTTTTCTTAGCATATCATGCATCAATTTCTGTGTTTTGTTATAATGCGGATAAACTGTGTTATTGTGCAGAGTGGTTTGCTTTTATTGGCAAACGAGCGGCTCCAAGTCTTCCAGGATCACCATATGCCATGACATTCCAGTCTACTGCACCAGAGTCGTCTGGAATGACACCTATGAATGTCTCCACTTATTCATGTGGTGATATTGCATTGGGCTGTTCTTGTGGTGACTGTCCTTCATCTTCTGTTTGCACCAATGCCGCTCCTCCTCCCGAGCATAAGGAGGGTTCATGTTCAGTCAGACTTGGATCTCTTGACGTAAGAAAAAAATAATTTAAGTTTCAGCTCTTAAATTCACGGATCATTTTGGTAGTTGAATAATTACATTATTTTGATGTTGGTAATGAGGTTTACTAGTGTTTTAATTTGGTTTTTACTGGTCGAACGCTGCAGGCTAAATGTGTTGACTTGGCTTTGACAATCCTATATATTGTACTGATCTCGATATTTTTGGGTTGGGGTTTCTTACACCGAAAGAGGCAAAGGAATGAAGCTTCTAGGATGAATCCATTATCAAATGTCAAGGATGGCGGTGAAATACATTCCATTATTAGGCAGAAGGATGAGAACCTTGCCATGCAGGTAAAACTCCAATTTACTCTTCCTGAATACGGTCGCTGATGCAATGATAACACTTAATTGTTCCGTTGAGCTTGTATTGTTAACCATTTTCCTTAACCTTGAAGGCATTTTCTTAAAATTAGTTTTCTCAGACTAGAAATGGAAGTCGAAGTTGTTTCAATTGTGCTATTTTCTGTTCTTACATTTCCAGTACTCCAATTCTAGTCTGAACAGAGAATATGCAATATTTTGGTTTTCCTTATATATTTTTTTTATTAAGTTTGCTTTTTCCTCTGTTTATCCTTGAAAATTATGATTTTTAGATGCCTGAAGATTCACCTCACAATGGAAAAAGGGTTCAGCTTTCAATAGTGCAAGGATATATGTCAAAATTTTACAGGTCAATCTCACACTTTCATCGATTTATCTCACAGTCATGCATTTCTGTTCACGTATAAGGTGTTAACCTTTAGGGAATCTCTACAGGAGATATGGAACATGGGCTGCTCGAAATCCAATCCTTCTCTTAAGCTTGTCATTGGCTGTAGTTCTTCTGCTTTGCATAGGTTTAATACGTTTTAAAGTGGAGACACGTCCTGAGAAGGTGTGATTCAACATTCCTTAATTATTATTGACTCTTTACTTTTCCTACAAAGTTTTGATAAAGTTCTTAGTTAGTTCCAATGATGAGTGATTGTTATCTTGTTTCACGTTTACAACTGTTAATGCACATGGTATATCAGTTGTGGGTAGGTCCTGGAAGTAAAGCTGCTGAAGAGAAACAGTTCTTCGATACCCACCTCGCTCCTTTTTACAGAATCGAGCAGGTTGTGCTATGTTCCATCTATGTTATTGATTCTTTTGTTCTCTTTAGTATTCCTTATTATGCTTGTGATATTTGACGTGCTAGTGCTACTAAATGCTGACATGAAAGTTATGTTATATGCTGTTGCTGTCATTTTTTTTTCTGAATTGTTTTTTCATCTGTCATAAAAGACTAACAGTCACAAAATTTTTCAGCTCATTTTAGCTACTGTTCCAGACTCGAGGGACGGCAAAAGTACTAGTATCCTGACAGAGGACAACATTAAGTTACTTTTCGAGATACAAAAGAGGGTAGGCCATCGTACTTGGTGTGGTTTTCAGCGTCTTTTTAACATATCGATTTTTTTTTCAGTTACTTTTGTGGGTCTATACATATTGTCATTGCAAATAATGCACTCGATTGTTATGTGAACTGCGGACCACTTGCTCATTTTCTGCTACCATCATAGTTTCGGTTTCTAAGGCCTGACTTGAATGCTTTGAATTAAATGACATTTGTATTAACAGGTTGATGGAATACGTGCCAACTATTCTGGGTCAATGGTTTCTCTAACTGATATTTGCATGAAGCCACTCGGCAAAGATTGTGCAACTCAAAGTGTCCTTCAGGTAATTTTCTTCCCAGGCGGTCTTTATTTAATTGATACGTTGAACTGCTCTGCCTTTTGCTAGTGCATTCTTGGTTATCTACCTGATTTCTAATGAAGTCTTGATAGACATCTATTATTGACACTGGTGTAACTATTAATTGAGTTTAATATTTTCCTTATCATCTTATGAACTTGGTGTCAGAAATCCATATCACCGCAACTTGTTACTTAACAATGCAATTAGCTCTTCTGTTAATGCTGAAATGCTTCCATCTTTGCATTAACGTAAAATCCACGTGGTGGCTGTGCATGCAATGTGGGACTAACATTTCTATTCTCTCTGGTTAGTATTTCCAAATGAATCCCCAAACTTACGAAAATTCCGATGGCGTTGAACATGTGAAGTATTGTTTGCAGGTATGTATTCATATTCTTCGAGTACTTTGTTCAATCTGCTCGGAAAACTTTTATCGTATTTCCTATGCACAATTTTCCTTTTGCTGGCTCAATGAAAACTAAAAATATTTCATCTGACCTGGGACTCTAATGTTTACTACCCTTTTGTATTGTTTGTAATTAGAAGTATGTGTTTTTTTTTATGCCAGCACTACACCTCTGCTGACACATGTATGAGTGCCTTCAAAGCTCCTCTTGAACCAAGCACCGCCTTGGGAGGTTTCTCAGGGAACAATTATTCAGAGGTAGTCTTTCTTATTTCATCATAGAAAACGTATTTAGACATGAATTTTAACTGAGTGAAACCAATCTATTTGTCAGGCTTCTGCATTCGTGGTTTCGTATCCTGTAAATAATGTGATTGACAAGGAAAGTAATGAAACTCTAAAGGCTGTTGCATGGGAGAAGGCATTTATCCAGTTAGTGAAGGTTTGTAGCTCGTGTCGTTTCATATTTCATTGTTAGTATGAGTTCATTTCCTCACTGGCCTTGTGAATGTCCTTCTGGTGACAGGAGGAATTATTGCCGATGGTACGAGAGAGAAATCTTACTCTCTCTTTTTCCTCAGAAAGCTCCATTGAGGAAGAACTAAAGAGAGAGAGCACAGCAGATGCCATAACTATATTGGTGACCACCCCTTCTTCTGTTTGAAATTTTAATCTCTTTCCTATTTACTCAGACCATTTTACGCTTCCTTTTCAATTGATTATTTTTCTGTTTATATCTCTTCCAGATAAGCTATCTTGTGATGTTTGCATATATCTCTCTTACTTTGGGTGACACACCTCGGTTATCTACTTTCTATATTTCATCTAAGGTAAAACTTCAGGAATAGATTTTCTCATAATAATGCCTGAGTATTTACTAATAGCATGTCATTTCTATGGTACATGTCAGGTATTGTTGGGGCTTTCTGGAGTTATGCTTGTGATGCTCTCTGTTCTTGGATCAGTCGGATTTTTTAGTGCCATTGGAGTGAAATCTACACTTATAATCATGGAAGTCATACCTTTTCTTGTATTGGCTGTAAGTTGCTTTCGATTATACATCTCATGGACATCAAGTCTATTGATCCAACTTATATATTATGCCCCTTACCCTTACCGTTGCATATCTCAAATCTTCCTTTAGAAGTAGAATGTAATCAAACTCAAGAAATTTTCACTGACAATTTGTTCCATCCTATCTGAACTTCTTCAATCTAGGTCGGGGTGGACAATATGTGCATATTAGTGCACGCTGTTAAGAGACAACCATTAGAATTACCATTAGAAGGCCGGATAAGCAATGCACTGGTCGAAGTTGGACCATCCATAACACTTGCTAGTCTATCTGAGGTTTTGGCATTTGCAGTTGGAAGTTTTATCCCTATGCCAGCATGTCGTGTCTTCTCTATGTTTGCTGGTCAGTTCTTTTTCTACTCTTAATGTTGTGCTATTCCTTTACTTCTCTTTTTCAATATTGTCATACAAATTTGTGGCGTGCTTTTGTTGCAGCATTGGCTGTTCTTTTGGACTTCCTCCTGCAAGTCACTGCCTTTGTTGCTTTAATTGTTTTTGACTTTTTGAGAACGGAGGATAGGAGGGTTGATTGCTTTCCTTGTCTAAAACTTCCAACTGCATCGTATGCTGATTCTGATAAAGGTATTGTTAGGAGATATCTATTTGATATTATGTTTGAAGCTATCTCCTATCTTCCTCAGATGTTCTTCTTTGTAGCTTATTTGATGTTAAAACTAAGTGTCCTGGAAAAAATCATGTCTGTAGGCATTGGTGGCAGAAGACCAGGTTTATTAACTCGATATATGAAGGTAATCATCTTTATTTTTTATGGTACTCTTAAAAGTTGCAACTTTGCAAAGGCCACCTTTCGTAACCATCAATTTATCTGTGTGGCTCATTCTTATCTATCATTTTCTGCATTCAGAATCTTTCTTTTTGACTTCTTCACTAATCAAGTTAACTCTCTGTTTTTCTCAAATATTAGGAAGTTCATGCCCCTATACTCAGTCTCTGGGGAGTTAAGGTTGTAGTAATTTGCATCTTTGCTGCATTCACTTTGCTTAGCATCGTAAGTTGCTCAAATTTCACATTCTGATATTTTAAGTTTGGAAAAATTTTGTCCCTTCTGAATATTTAAGCTGTTTTATCTTAATCCTGAACCTTATAGGCACTAACAACCAGAGTGGAACCTGGTTTGGAACAAAAGATTGTCCTTCCACGAGACTCGTATCTTCAGGTTCAATTCTGCTTCGATATTTTATATTTGCAGAGCTCTTTCTTCTCTGTTTAGCAGTGCATTCATGAATATCTGTTTTCTTTAGGGATATTTTAATAATGTATCAGAGTATCTTCGCATTGGTTCCCCTCTGTACTTTGTTGTGAAGAACTATAACTATAGGTGAGTTGATCGTCTTCTTCTCTGCTTTAGTTTGATTTCTATTTACTGTAATTGAACTAATGAATGTCAAATTTTGATGAGAAGTCGTACAGAATGAAAAATTTGACCCAACATTATTTTTGCTTAATATCTTACAATCAATCGTAATGTACTGTTCAGCTCGGAGTCAAGGCAAACCAATCAATTATGCTCCATCAGCCAATGTGATTCAAACTCTCTTCTAAATGAGGTAATGACCTTGGTGATAAATGAATGGTTTTGTTTTCTCTGATCTTCAGTATTTGAATATTATCTCTCGAGTATCCTTCTGCTAGAAGTTTTCGCACATTGGTGCTTTTTGGTTATCAGTAAAGCAGTTTAGTCATTTTCTACCTCATTTATGACCGTAACCTTTGTGTTTTTGGTTAAATAGATTGCAAGAGCATCTTTGACGCCCGAATCCAGCTACATTGCTAAGCCTGCTGCTTCATGGCTTGACGATTTTCTCGTATGGATATCTCCAGAAGCCTTTGGTTGTTGCAGAAAATTCACGAATGGGAGTTATTGCCCTCCTGATGATCAGGTCATCATTTTATTGTTCTTAAAAAATTTGGTATGGTCAATAAGATATTTGGCCGAATTCTGTGCCTTGTCAGGAAAACTTAACAATCAAAGTTGTCCTGGAAACCATCAAATCATTTAATCTCTATTGTGTTAACCAATAATGTGGCTTTTAATCCATTTCCATTCTTGAGTATATATGTAATCAACTATTTGGTTGGGGCATCTAATAATAATTGTAGTCGCTTTCCAGTTGTTTTCTGAAACCTCTGCAACTCTCTTTTGTATATATATTAGTTTGCCGAGTTTCATGTTTTTTTTTTGTCCTTTTCCTTTTCTTTTTCCAGCCTCCTTGCTGTTCTTCTGATTCGGGTTCTTGTGGATTTGGTGGACTGTGCAAGGACTGCACTACGGTAATTTTCACTCTTTGTGACTGATAATTTCACAAATTAAGATGTAAAAGTGCTGACTTATGTTCCTCAGCAGCAAGAGTTAGACATGTGATGCATTCTTCTGTTATTTCTCAGTGTTTCCGTCACTCAGACTTGAGCAATGATCGTCCAACAACTACGCAGTTTAAGGAAAAACTTCCTTGGTTTCTTACCGCTCTCCCTTCTGCTGATTGTGCTAAAGGGGGTCATGGTGCTTACTCCAGCAGTGTGGAGCTGGAAGGTTAGTTCTGCATCATTTTTTCTTTTAGCTTTACGGAAGAGCAAGCATGCTGAACACTACATTGATATCTGCCTGTTTTTGTCAATTCTTTGTTTACTGTTAAAACAGGTTATGAGAACGGCATTATTCAAGCATCATCCTTTCGAACATATCATACTCCTCTAAACAAGCAGGTTGGTTTTGTTTTGAAATGTCAAAATTTCTCAGCTCTTTAGTTTGTGCTACACCGAACTTACATCATTTTGTGACTGATTTTAGACCGACTTTGTCAATTCAATGAGGGCTGCTCGAGAATTTAGTTCAAGGGTTTCTGATTCCTTGAATGTAAGATTGCCTCTTTTTATTAGATTACACTTCTTATCCAATTCATCGATGATTATTTCAATTTTACCAAATGTACATTACCAGTGGTAGTGTGTGGCTCTAAACGACCTTTCCTTTTCATGGTGCAGATGGAGATTTTCCCATATTCTGTATTTTATATGTTTTTTGAGCAATATCTTGACATATGGAAGACGGCATTGATCAACCTTGCAATAGCAATTGGTTAGAAACTTCTTTTCCGTTCAACGTTCATTAACTAATGTGTTCTACGAGGATATTTCAATATTTTGCTAGCTTTTCTTTCTTTTGATTCTTTCTTCTAATCAAACATCGACCGTGTTTGTTTGTTAATGTGCAGGTGCTGTATTTGTTGTTTGTTTGGTCATCACTTGCAGGTCAGCATTCTTACCTTGAGAGATTTTTTTTCTGGCAGCGTCATGTTTATCCAAACGAGTGAATGTGCTGACAAAAATAAGCTAACCCGTGTTTCGTTTCTTCCTTCTGTTTAATAAGTACAGCTTCTGGAGTTCAGCTATCATTTTGCTTGTGCTGGCAATGATTGTCGTGGATCTCATGGTAAGTCTTCAATGGAAAACATGATCCCAGTATTTATCTGCTTGATATCCACTTGATATTTGCTTTTATGATGAAATTTTACAGGGGGTGATGGCAATTCTTGGTATTCAACTGAATGCAGTCTCTGTCGTAAACCTTGTTATGTCGGTGGGCATCGCAGTTGAGTTCTGCGTACACATAACGCATGCTTTCACCGTAAGCATCAAACATCCTCATGTTTTGTACATTTTAATGAAAATTCTCAGCACAACTTCTTAGTTTTTTCTTAGTTATTAGCTGGTTCTAACATATTATTTACGCGACAGGTGAATAGCGGAGACAAGGACCAACGGATGAAGGAAGCGCTGGGTACAATGGGAGCTTCTGTCTTCAGGTTTTTTTCATCTCTTGTTGCAAGTCATAAATGTTACGCAGTTTCTGTATAAACTAACATCTGATCTAACTCATTTTCTTCGATCCAACATCAATGTAACTTAAACTTCCGCTCTCATGAAATTTTGCAGTGGAATTACATTGACGAAGCTAGTAGGAGTGATCGTTCTTTGCTTCTCGAGAACAGAAGTTTTCGTGGTGTGTATCCCTGCTGTCAGTCTTTTCCCAGCCGAAATATTCTCCCTTAACATCCTTTTCACTGTTTGTGCTGCAGGTTTATTACTTTCAAATGTACCTGGCTTTAGTGCTGCTCGGTTTTTTGCACGGCCTGGTATTCTTACCGGTATGTTTTTTCACTTTCCTGTCTACATGTGCATATACTGTTCTGAAACTTATCGCGTCTACTCCTATAGTCCCGTACTTTTAACCATTATTTTTCCGTAGCACCTCCATCTTAAAGCATTTTTTCTCAAAGTCTCATTAGCTAGATCCGTTTCTCATTATCATGTTTTCTTTTTCATGTCAAGAGGGAAGACTATGCAGTGTAGAAATCTTTAACTCTGTAGAACATTTTGCAGGTAGTTTTGAGTATATTTGGTCCTCCTTCTAGATGTAAACTCGTCGAGAAGCAAGAAGATCGTCCATCAGTTTCATTGCGACCTTGAGAATACATAGCCATAGAATCTCTTTTTGCAGTGTAATTTTTTAAATCTTTTTCCCCTAGATTCTCAAGTTGCATGCATAGATAGGACGCCCGGCAAAATGCATACAGGGCCTCTGACAGAACATAATGTATATTATTTTCCATGTAATGTTTTTAACAAGAAGAAAATGACTTCGTCGAAAGTTCGAGTTCGTCTTATATATATATGCCGAATTTGTGAATAAATGTTTATGACACGATAAGAGATATATGAATTTGAACATACGAAAAGCAAGATTTCTTGAAATGCTGTTTAACCTATAAAACACTCTGATGTTTAATCACTTGTCTTCTTGGCGTTCCAAAATCTTCACCAGTTCATTATAATCAATATAAAGAATGTCTATGTTTAGAATCTCTTTTCAAAGACCACGATTGTGATCTGCCATTGCCAATCTGCGTAGAGTTTATGTACACTGTTTGAACTTAACCTTCAGCTCTTATCTTCCAGATGTTACAGCAAAATACACTTCATGATGCGACGGGAAAATGATTCCGTTTTACTATGGAAGCGGATTGCCTAGACGATTCTGAAGCTTCTTCGTGAATCATCATGGACTAGTGCTGCCAAAAGAGCTTAAAAGATGAGATACTTGCAGTGAGAGTTTTATGGTGGCATTCTGAGAAGATGTGCAGACATCAATGCACTCCTCCAAATCATCATCACATGTCAGTAATACCCATTCAGAATCATCATCCAAGTATTTCAGCTCAATTGCGTTAATATCATCAATATTGAACCGCCTTGCGATTTCTTGCGCTAAATCTTTGAATCCCCAGCTATTTGGCATGCGGAAACGGATGTTTTTGTTTCCATAGGATACTTTTACTCTGTGGCTATCGACCTCTTGCGATATATGGGTACTGCTCTTAGGTAATGGTGGAGGGTTCCCAGAAGTTGCAGCTAGTTCTTTAAGACTTCTATGGCTGTGGGACCTTGCTATTGGCTTTTCCCCTGGCCCTGGGCTTGAATTGTGCAGCTCCGCAGTGCTTTTTACTCTCTTCATTGTAGAAATCTCCGAGTTTTCTCTTGGCACGTCTTCATTAACAACAGCGTTAAACGTTGAAGAAGTATTCTGCATCCCACTGGAACAACATTGGCTTGAACTAGAACTCTGGCTGAACGAAGAGGAAGGTGACTTTGGAGCAAGTGCCTGGGAGTTGAAAACACCTTCCTCATGATGTATGTGTGGCAATTTCGGATGGTCACTCGGAGTTGAAGTCGAGAAGGTGCTGGTTCCTGATAAATTTGACGAGGCCAGCTCCGGGAAATTAGCATAGAAGGAACCAATCTGAAGAGCACCAGGAGCCCCTTGGACTGAGTCAATCACATGTTGGAGTTTCTGCAAGGATTGCCCAACCTTCTTGATCTTCCGAGACGGCCAACGCATTATTCCATGTTGCCTGCATATTCTTTTCAAGGTCGTGGGGCACACTGAAAACAAAGGGAAAGAAGAAACAGATTAGAAACGATCATACAAAAACACGACATGATTTTAACAAGCATTTCCCAATATTCAAAACATATCCTGTACATATGTGTGCTTTGGAACAACACTTACCACCAATATTCTTTGCAGCATCTTTTAAGCTACCAGCAAAATACTGCCTGAGAACTTGCAAGGTGATAGTTTTCTCTGCCTTCGGACGCTTTTTCTCTCCTGATTTACTGGTACAGATGCTTGAATAGCTACCTTCCAGGAATGTAGTAGAATCCTCATTGCGTTCAATTCGTCCTTTGTAATAAGCTTCTTCATTTTGCCTGCAGTCAATGAATTTTCAATACATTAATATGCTTTGTTTTAAAATGTATAAGCAACGTTTATACCACGGTAGATTTCTCCGAGACGAAAAATCCAGCTTAATATTATTGTTTACATACCTTTCAGGAGAAGAATTTTGTACTTTCGATTTCTCTTCTTGAGAAGTTCTGACATCTGCTGGTAATGTCACTTCACTAACAGGAATATCAACTTCTTCCATTAATTCTTCGTCTGTTACTACTCGTAGGGTCTGGCAAACCTGTCGTATAATGACAGAGAGGGAATCAAGCATTTTCTTCTGCTCCTCAGAATCTATACACTCCACAGGCAGGAAGAACTCCAAGGCAAAGTCAGCAGTGCCAGTATGCACACTTCGCAGACGAATTGCAACAGCAGCACGCAATCCAAACATCTTCGCATGGTGAGAAAGAGGATATTCAGTTTTTCCCGTTGAGGTTATATCACTTGAAAAGCAAGGTTGATTTGTCATAAGTGCTCCCCCAGCAACTCCTTGACCTTTCAAAAGATGATGCTCTGAGCATGCCTCATGAAAACCTTGGATTGTAGGATCCTTTACATAGCAAGCATTGTCTACAGTGGAAACACAACGAAAGTAGTTCTCGTCAGAATGCCTGCAACCTCCTTTGCCTTGCTGGACGCACGGGATCCAAGTTTGAGCCAGAGGTAACTGATGGGTTTCACAGGCTGATTTTAGAACATTTAGAATCTCAGGTAATGCAGTTTCATAGGTCACATCACATGGCTGATTGAAAAAAAAGTTGATTCCTTTCAGAAAAAAGACCTCAAACTGAGAAGTTTCAGAACAAATTAATTCCTTTGAATATTTCATAGTTACCTTAACATTCCGTGGGCTTATGACTTCGGAACTCCTAAGATCAACTGCCTGCAAGTTTACAAACAATTACAGTGACACTAAGTAATGTTCTTAACAGCTAGTTCAAAGGTGAACTCCAACTTGCATAAGACCAGAACTTGTAGGAAATCAATTCACTTGCAAGTAATGGTTAATTCTCTTGAGTTCAGAAGGACTACGCCCGACTTTTAACCCAAATACCGGTATTTCCAGGCACATTTCAATGTTAAAAACATCGTGCAATCTGAAAATAAAACAAACCTCAAGTGCCTTGCAAACGCTTTCAAGTTCTGGGCGGTACTTGATTGTTTTTTTGGTCGTAACAACCTCGATGACACCCAAACATGTCCTGCTACCTTGTTCAAAAACAGGAAGGGCCAAAGTTCCCCGCACATCATACTGCTGGGCATGATCCACTCGCAGATACTCATCACTTCTAAAGAATCGAACATCAGGAGTCCATTCAGGAACCTTCCCCAAGAACACGCGGCCAGGCAATCCCATCAAGCCATTTGAGTCTTTCTCAGCTGAAAACTGATAGTTCTCAGAAATGTCTCTGTATCTCGCTAGTCTTGGGCAGCTAGAATCAACAGCAAACGGTTGGCCTTGAGTTGTCAAAACACATCGACCTCCTCTATTAATCGGCACCCATAATTGTATAAGAACATCTTTAGCTTTTGCATATTCTTGAATATAATCAAGCGCTCTAACTAACCGATCCCTAACTGAAGTTCCAGGACCTTGATCTCCTCTAGGTCCAATCCACCATCGCCTATTTATATCAGAACATTCAGTTGAATCTTTTGCAGCAAAACTAGCCACATTCTGGCCAAAAAATTGAGCATTAGCTAGACTTCTGGACTGAAGTTCATTCCGCGGAGAATTGCCAAGCAATGGAGACATTTGCTTGTTAACTTCCTGGATGCTCTTTTGTAATGGACTAAAATTGGAATCACCATTGTCACTCTCTGAAGCAGGCCAAGTAAATGAAGGATCAAAAAAGGGACTTGCAGGAATAGGATTAAAGAATTCAGACCCATCTGTTGTTTCCAACCAACAGCCTTGTAACAACAATTCATCCATGTAATCAAAATCCATAGCTGCAGTAGAAGAACGCAACATAGTGGCTGGTGACAAGACACCATCTTCCATGATTTGAAGTGACTGTCTTACAAATTCTTGTAGCTTTTAGAAATGACAGATCCAACTTCAGCTACAGGATGCATTCATGCGTTCGGATTTTCATTCAAGATCAGCTCACACTGTTACAACATAATCAATACAATCAATAAGAAACCAACCAGATTAAATGAAGATTTGGTTTCTCTTTCCACTAATACAACATCTACTATCAGTCAAAGTAACAAAATCAAAACAGATCAACAAAACCAACTAAAATTCAGAGTCAGCAAAACCAACTTTCCAAATATTGTCACAACACAACAATCTCAACACTTTCTCTCAGTTTCTGAATCAAGATTCCAAACCAACATGAAAAAAAAAAAGAAGCTCAGGGAGAAAGTAATAACAAAACTCACATCAAGAAACATATACTTGAAGTCAAGATTTGATATGCCATGTGATGTGAAGTTATGGCATGCCAAGATGATGCTGCAAAAAAGGAGCTGAAAAGGAAAGACAAAAATAGCGGGCAAACTCGAGGATTATATAGCGGAGTAGCTGCTAAAATCAGCTCCACCACATGATATTCGTGACTGTCTAGATTCGGACAGCCTATGTACTTATCTAACTATATATCAGAGGTTGTCCTCAGAGAAGTTTGAAGACAAAACGCAAGAGAGAGAGAGAGTCGTGTGCGCGTAGTGTGACAATTTGATTATTGAGGATTCCAAATTCTTGAGCATTGAAAGAGAGAAGATTCTGCTTACATAGGACTGGGACCCACCACCACTAGCCAGCCATCGAAAATGTCAGCTCGTTGCTCTTAATCTTCAACTCAATATATATATATACACATGGAATGGAACACAGGTTTTGCAGGGTTGGATCTCCAACTCAGCTTCCTCATTTCATTTGTATTTTCTTTTTATTATTTTTAGGGTTAAGCTTTGTTTTCTTAAGAGTTATCTTCGAAAAGATAATAATATCTCAGTTTAATTTGATATTTCACGTTTGTATCGTAGTTTAATAAAGGTATTATATTAAAACATTACACTTCAACCTAATATATTCTCGGTTTAAAACGACATAACTTTATTATAGTAATTACGATTAAACTATACAAATAACTCAAAAATCAAAACAAAGCTAAATTTTTTAACTTAATTTTTTTCTACCACACCGCAAAAACTACTCATTTTGAGCAACAACTGCTGCAAATGACTTCACCTTATTGTAAACCATCAATTTTGATATTAAATATGATATTTTATGCATATTTTTATCAATCAAACCCATTAAGTTATAATACAAATTTAATCATGAAATTAAAAAAAATAGACCCTTGAATAAAAATGTTATACTTAAAATTGGATCTTATCCCATTAATAAGATATTTAAATTAGTGTTAAATGAGTCAAATTAAATAAATATCAAAGCTCAAAATATATTGAGTTTGTATGAATATAATAAATAGTAAATATTAGTTTAAGGAAAATATATAACATATTATTATAATAATTATATTCTGTTGGTTGGTTAATATAAGTTTATTAATGAAAAAAAATGTGAATTAAATTAAGATTTAAATCACAAAAATCAACAATAATTTAGTGATTTTTTTATTAATTAATAATAAGAGAAAACCAAGAAGAGATCTGTGGGGTCCAGCATAGGCTAGTCAATTACCCACCACCGATGCTATCAAATATCAATTCATAAAAAAATACCTTTGTCGGTCGGAAAGGGATCAACCAACACGCTGAGAGTGCGAGTTCGATCTCTGACTCCGTAGTAGCGCCAGGAGAGGCATACAAGTCTACACATGTTGGTTCGTTAAGTTCCAATGAAGACTTTCTACTCTTGTCTCGTGGATTATCCCGACCACTTGTCTAAAATTAGTAACTGTGTTTACAAGGCAAATTGTTGTTTATTACTCATTGAGATTAGTTGTTATCTAGAGAGTTATGGAACCTACTTGTCTACTTGTTACTAATGCTTTGTTGGGCTTATGGCCACGGTATTGTTAAGTATGATTTTAATATAATTATGCGTGTTTTGACCTTTTAATGTATGATATTGGCTGACGTAATTATCTTACGATTTGAAAATGTGGATTAAAATAAGGGTTTATAATTTAGATTAGGTGGGTCGAAATTGTGTTGTTTTTCTCTATCAAATATTATTATAATATATATATTACAAAAATTGAATTCGTGTCGTTTGTCTCGTGTCATGATCGTGTTAACTAGTTAGATATTACAAGTCATAAGTAAAATCGTGGAATTATAACAAACTAAATTCATGGATTTGGATGATTTTGATATTTAAACTATACTGCGTAATATTATATCTAGGGGCGGACACAAGAATATATTACGCCAGAGACACTACGTCCAACTAGCTAATAACTATAACGACTAATTGATAGATTTGACGATAAACAGTGTGGGAGCACTGCTCATAATCAAACTGACGAAACTCTTTACCATAAAGATTTTGTCGAGACCGGTAGGAGCACACAACCCTTTAAGTCTACGTACCCCTGATTGAATCGCACCACATCACACTTTAAGTGATCGCGTTAACCTACAGAACAAGCAGAGCGTAAAGGTATTAAAATGCGGGTGTTTTCAAGTTGTGAATTTATGGCATCAATCTTAAATAAGCATGAAATCAACGTACGAAAGTTGACATATATAGTTAAACAACTACTTGGGAAACCTTCAACAACCGTACAGTACTGGTTCGAAACATATAAGATCAATATGTGCTGGAAGTCTGAAGCACATATCTCAATCTGCTGACTTCATTTTGGTTGCAAATCGCTGCATAATTCTGAATTTAAAGTAATTGACTTGATTCATTAATCAGATTTAAGGATTTTTCATTTCAGTTCGTCATCCTGGAACAGTTGAAAACGCAACCATTGGGATTATAATTAGACCTAGCTGGATGCTTATCAAAATGTATGACGTACAACAACTTATCAGTTGTGCCGTGCTGGGAGAAGAAGATAAGCACGAGTTGACTAAGAATATGCATTTTTTTTTGGTTGATAACGAGGGCTGTACAATCAGTGCCCTGATTAAACTAAGGATTCAGTTATGGTTCTGGGGAATGAAATCCCCATACAATCTTCGCACAAAATGTCTAGGCAGAAGCTGGGAGGCTCCCGTAATAAATGGAGGCCTCTTTGTAACTCGCTTCCATAATTTGCCAATCGATCCGCTACCCTGTTCCCTTCTCTGAATGTATGCTCAAAACGGATAATCCAGTCCCTTGGATTGTAAACCTTGCAGCTACTAACAATGGGTGCCAAATGATGACAGGGATGAACATTCTTATGAAGTAAATGTATAGTGTTAGCAGAGTCTGAAGCGACGATTATCCACTTACATCCCACTTCCCAAGCCACTGAGAGTCCTAGGAAAATTCCCCACAATTTTGCTTCCATTGCCGAAGAGGACCCTATGTTAGCCGCAAAGCCTTTAATCCATTTTCCGGTTGCATCTCGCAGAACCCCTCCACACGAAGCAAGTTGGGAACTCCCCTCGCTCCATCAGTATTTAATTTCACCCACTCCTGCGGGAGGGTGCCAAGACACCCGGAAGATCTTCCTCGACACAAGCTCCTTCCTATTTTCAAATGTTGCTTCTGTTTCGACTCCCCGTCAGACTTTTTTACAATAACATAATTTATAATTACGTATTTATGACATAAATCCCTCGTCCGTGGATTCAGCGGTTAAGTGTCTTATCCCTTTTTTTGTGATAGCGGATTCGATCGTCCGTAACAGCGCTAGAGGAGACATACCCTGCCGGTTCACCAGGATTAACAGAAAGACATCTCCCTGCCCTTAATTTATGGATTAGCCCGACCCCTTTCTTAAAATTTTGTAAGAAAAAAACGTATTTATGACATGAATAATTCAAATTTGTAATATTTATATTACAAATAATTTGCTATAATACTTTTCGTTGGTTGACACGTGTTGCAAATATTTAGTCGACTCGTCCAGTGGATTCTTGTTTGCCGGACATTTCAAGACTTTATGTTGGAATTTACCTTTTTGTCCTCACCATCAATACTTCATCAGTACATCATTGCTTTCTTTTCGATCTATGTTCCATTTGGCACATGTTAACGGAATGATTCGATTATAATTTATTTGTAATGAATATGCAAAACAAATGAAATTACTAACAATTTTCAAGATGGAAACGAGGGACAAAGAGTCCTTATTATCAGCAATACAAGACACGGAGCAAAAGAAACACAAGAAAGAACATTGCATACCATCTCAGGTGCAGATGTTTGAGCAAGAAATAAAGCATATGCATCAGCACTTATTCATTATAACACAACAACATCCGAGGAATAGAGTTACAGAACATGTGTTTGGCATTACAACATAACATCTTAATAGCACAAATATTAACATCCATCCATCTTTTCCAACCCAAGTGGGTATTCTCTCTGCATTTTTACTCCAACACTCCAAAATCGAGTGTCCGCTGCTTTGTTTCTTCCTTAAATGTTCGGCCTTACATTGAGACGCGTTGCTAGCTTCTGACCCAGAGACCTGTCGCACTGCATGTTCCACAAAATCAGGTCAGTAAGATTATACGAGATGATCATGGAAGTATATGGTTGTCGTCTGATGAGAGTTTAATGAGAAGGGATACTGACCTGAGTCAAGTATGAGACCCAAATGCTGCGAACCTCGTGGGTAACACGTGGCTCAGACAATGCGTCAATCCATCGGCGGATGAAGCGTTCTTGCCTGGGAATCATATGGGAGGGCAGAGATGAATATCAGTATCATGATTGACATAATAGTCCATTTTCAGGTTTGAATCAATGGAAAAAAAGATAATTGCTTACCTGTCTGGTGCCCACGATCGGTATCTGTCGCCAGGTTGCTTGAAGTCGTTTTGCTTCTCAATGATGCACTGTATCAACCAAAGGAGTCAGTAAATCTACACCCTATGTTCTCATTTCAGAATTCTTCATCAAACTTCGATAAAGGGGAAAAAACTACATAAATGAAGAGAAAAAAAAATTACCTTCTCGCGCCTCCCAGTGCAGATAGCAGAAGGAATAGGGAATTGTTCAGCATGGCGAACAGGATCATACCTTGAAGGGAAGTAATCGACCTGATAAAATTAAATCATTTGTCCAATCAGAACTGGATCATACCACAATGGTGGCATATAATCAAAAGTGGTCTTGTTGCAGATAAATTTCCAGAAATTATAATAACATAGCTATTTAAGAGGGACGTAAATACCTCCTCGTCTCGGTGCATAAAGTTCATGAAACCATCATAGTGATTGTTGTGATGGGGACACTTGGGAGCATTGACAGGGAGCTGAAGATAGTTTGGTCCAAGACGGTGCCTCTGGGTATCAGCATAAGCAAAGAGTCGAGCTTGCAGTAACTTGTCATTGGAGAAGTGGATGCCGGGGACGATACTAGCAGGGTTGAATGCAAGTTGCTCATTTTCAGCGAAAAAGTTATCAATGTTCTTATTCAAGACCATGCGACCAACTGGTTGAAGAGGGAAGATGTCTTCTGGCCAAGTCTTGGTCATATCAAGAGGGTCAAAATCAAACTTGTCTTCGTCCTCAGGATTCATAATCTGGATGTAGAACTTCCACTCAGGGTAATTGCCAGACGCAATCGAGTCGTATAAATCTTGAGTGGCATGGCTATGATTAGCTCCGCCAACTTTAATAGCCTCATCCTCCATCAAGCACTTCACGCCACAAGTGGGTCTCCAGTGGAATTTCACATAGTGCACCTTTCCAGTTTTGTTGATCAGAGTGAAGGTGTTAACACCAGAACCATCCATGTGTCTATAATCAGTTGGAATAGCCACATCATCGAAAAAAAAGGTGAAAGTGTTACAACTCTCAGGATGGTAGGAGCAGAAATCGAGGATCCTCCAATACTCTTGGATATGAGACTTGGGATTGGGCTTAAATGCATGAATCACGTCTGGAAATTTCATTCCATCACGGATGAAAAACACTGGGAAATTGTTTCCCACAATATCAAAGTTTCCCTATCACAACAAGAAATGGAAATATATGTATAAAATCAACAGATCCGATCCGAGAGCAACAATATAGCAGAGGAAATGAAATAGAATGGTGAGATAATTCCTTACCTCCCTGGTGTAAAATTTGGTAGCAAATCCACGAGGATCCCTCAAAGTTTCAGGGCTTCCACGTTCATGGATAACAGTAGAGAATCGAACGATAACAGGAGTCTGAACACCAGGAGCTCGAAGGAAGTCAGCACAGGTAAGATGAGAGATATCATGGGTGACTTCAAAGAAGCCCTTGGCACTTGCACCTCTTGCATGCACTACACGCTCCGGAATCCTTTCTCTGGTGAAATTCGCAAGCTTCTCCACCAGATGGTAATCCTCCAGAAGAATTGGACCTGCCAAATTTCATATTTCACCATCATTTTCATCTAGCATTTTCATAAATACCATTTTTTTTGTTTCTATTACTATATTTACAAATATTAATATTTTATAAATATATATAAAAATAAATATAAATAATTAAATTAATTTTTGCATACATTTATTGTTAAAATTTTACAAAAAAATATATTAAATAACTTAAATTTGTAGAGAATATTGGTTTTTTTTCCTCTTTTTAGTCCTCTGATTATATAAGGCGAGATATATTTAACTCCAACTTTTTCAAACTTCTGTCTCTTTCGTTATGATCGTCAACTGTCCGGTAAGTTCAACTCCAACTACAGTAACTTCTGTCACCTCCGTTATGACCTCAATTATCCGATAAAACTCAGTTCCGATCAGCTGAATTTTTCTAGATTTGTCACCATGATGTAGCTTTTGTCTGGAACAAGTTTACAATTTATGTTGACTGTAACGACGTGATATTTATTTATTATTATTATTATCATTATTAACACATTAAAAAAACGACATCTCGGAGGGATATAACTAAAAACTAAAATAATTCAAATGAATACCGCGAGATCCAACGGTCAAAGCAGAATCATTGTTATAAACAGGAGTGCCGGAATTTGTAGTAAAATACGGCGAGTTGAAAGCACTGGACGGACGGAACTGCGAGATCACAACATTGATCATTAAACTCGATCAAACGTCGACGATCACAGTTAAATGAAGAACAAATAAGATTAAGGAAATGAAATGATGAATGAAATTAGTAAGTACCTTGTAAGGATCCATGATGCTGAGAGGAATGACTGAAGCGGAGAGTGGAGTGAAGATCGGTGGAATTATTTAATGAAGCGTTCATTGGTTTTAGGCGGTATTTATACTTGCTTGTGGCGGCCACACTGGTTTTTTTTTCTTATCGGATGAGGATGACATTATTGAAAACGAACGATTGGCTGAGTTTTTGAGTAGTCCTTGAGGCTTTGGATTTTTTGTGTTTTGGTCCTAAATTTTGGAAAATTGTTTTTTTTGTTCTATCTTAGTTATGATAGGTTAAAGTTAAGGCTGATTGAGAAGAAAAAATTTGGCTAGTTTTGTTGCGGATTCGATGGTGTATTAGTCGTTATAATAGTCTAACGCATTTCGGTAACAAAATAATATTTACAGATATGAATGAGTGGTTAGATTTTAAATTTTAAGAAAATAATGAAATTAATATACTATTTATTGAAATCCTTCTTTATTGTGATTGTGATATTATTTGAGTCTTTTCTTTCATTTTTGGCTAAATATCATTAACCATGTTAATGCATAAGGGTTGGAATTCCTGAACTTTTTAACTTTAGGGACTGTGATGGATAATATTGTAAATTTGAGGGACCGTTTCTTGGTTTTCTAGATATTATAAGCTCTCGAGAACTATGCGAGAAATAGCAACCAGCAGCCTCTCAATGATTAGACTGTATTATACCAAATTAATTTGGTATTAATAATTTCCATAATACGAATATACGATTAGATAAAATACTAATGAATAAACTTAATATATTTATGTCATAAATAGTGATAGTAGATAAATAAAATCAATAAAAAATTAATATTAAATCTGATAATTAAGATTATTGGTCCAATTTACTGTCTGTCTAAATTTAGCCAGTCAAAAATATTTTTCATTTTATGTTTTTTAATATATTTTTAATTAACAAGAAGCAGAATTGGAAAATTTGGAACATCTGTCTTGTTTATTTTATATAATGTGGTAAAGAAAGGAAGAAATTAAAAATAGCGTGAATGAAGCGGTAAATATCGTATTTTTTTTGTCTCATAATAATATGTTTAAGTTTTATTTCCAGATAATTATTTCTATATTTAAAAATACACTTTTGAAAGAAGTCTTTTTTAACCTTAATAAAGTGTGTATAATAAATTTTAAGCCAACATTGTACAAGTGTAATAATTATTATTACTAGGGGTAGATCTGAAAAAATGTACATGGCTCTATTAGTAATATTCAATTACATCAACTATTGTAGTTAATTAGAGTAGACAAATTTAGTGATTTTTGAATCGATAACACGATCAATAAATATATGATTAACTACGACATAAATGACATGAATTTAACTTTTTAATATTTAAGTCATAAATAATAACATGTCATGAATATACGCGATAAAAGTAGTGCAAAAATAAGAGAACATATATAAATTTATGTGATTCGGTTCATGCGAATTACATCTACGAACAGACAACAAGTTATTCTATTATTCAATCACTAAAAGTGTAAGTCATGAAAACTTACAAAAAAAAAGTACAAAATCACTATATATATAACTCTTCCACAAACCCAGTTTTAAACCTAGCATTACTATACCATCAAAATAAAGTATTCAATCAAACTGATCTATTAAATAAAGTATTTAACTAAATTTATACTTCTAATAATTTTAAGAAATTAATTTGACTTAACATAATATAATATTTATAGAAGAAATTAATGAAACGATTATGATCGTAAACCCACCAAAAATATCATATCATACATGGGAGTATTTAATTGGAAACAAGAAAGTTAATAATTGAGGACAAGAATAGATGGGGGGTGAGCTGTGATGAAGGGTGGAGACTGAATAATTGAGTAAGGACAAGAGGTGATGGGTACACATCTTATCAAGTGATGGTGGGAATGATAATTCCGATTGGAAAATGGCAACCACTTGGGAGACTTTTCAGACATGACTCCATTATGGAACCAATAATGCAATCCATGTACCATAAGATAAGGAAGATTGAAAAAATGGAAGTGTTTGTGGTTGATTTTTGGATAAGAAATATCTTGGAGTTTTAGGCTATTGGTTTAAGTGATCATGTGTTTGAAATGTGTGCCAAGATAAGGCAGAAAGAAAAGTAAGTGTCATGATTTTATCTTGACTAGGGGTGTTTGGAGTTTTACGCTACTTACTTTTATCATATTGATTGATAATCAATCTAGCAAAGATGCCAAATTAGATTTCAATTCCATGAGGTCAGCTTTAAGGACAATCACACAAGTCACCCCATTTTCCACTTGTGGTTTGGTATGGACCAGTTTACATGTTTTCCTCTGGTTTACTGACAATTCGATCTAAATGATAAAACTCAACAAGACAAGTGAATAATTCACCTGTCCAACTAGACGATTCTGTCATAACACTGGAATGGACCTACATTAAATATCAGAGGAATATATAAAATATAAATATATTCAGAGTACCATAAATAATGAAGAAGCAATTATACAATTTTAGATGGGTAAGAAAGGAAAATACAAGAATTCCAGGGTGGAAGCAGGATTTGAGTATTTGGAAAGGGCCTTGGTAGGATAACATATGAGCTGGACTATAGATAACATCTCAAGGGCAGATGAGTTAGTGATAGATAAATAAGTAAAGCGCATATGCATCAGCGTTTATTAATTATTAGGCAAGAGCACCCGAGTAAAGAGTTGCAGAACAAGCTTTTTGGCAACACAACGTAAAATAACAGCACAAACAAACACTCACACCCATTTATGCTTCCACACTGCCATACATACTTTCAACATTAACTCATACCCTCTGAAACTGAGCGCGCTGCTATGTGTCGCCCTCAAATGCTCGGCTTTATATTGAGGCGTGTTGCTAGCTTCTGACCCAGAGACTGGTCGCACTGCGAAAGCACCAAACCAGGTCATTACATCAGGATAACGTTGATGGATTGGACAAGAAGATCATGGCAGCATATGGTTGCCATTTGAGAAGACTATAATGAGAAGGGATTCTAACCTGAGTCCAGTATGAGATCCAGATTCTGCGAATCTCATGGGTGACACGCGGCTCAGACAGTGCATCAGTCCATCGGCGGATGAATCGTTCTTGCCTGGAGATCATATCAGAGGGAAGAAATGAGTATCTGTATCACGATTGTCATAATAGTCCATGTTCAGGTTTAAATCCATGGAAAAGCAAATGGTTTACCTGTCTGGTGCCCAGGATCGATACCTCTCTCCAGGCTGCTTGAAGTTGTTTTCCTTCTCAATGATGCACTGTGTCAACCAAAGGAGTCAGTAAAACTAAGTTGCCACAAACCGTGTCTTTAAATTAACCAAAAGATTTTCTCATTCTCCAAGACATACTTATAACCATGTCAATCTACACCCTATGAACTCATTTCAGAATTTTTCATCAAACTACGATAATGGGGAAAAAAGAGACGAGAGAAACGAAGAGAAACAAATCACCTTCTCGCGCTTCCCAGTACAGACTCCAGCAGGAATGGGGAATGCTTCAGCATGGCGAGCAGGATCAAACCTTGAAGGGAAGTAATTGACCTGACAAAAATAAAATCATTTTTCCAATCAAAACAGAAACTGAAATGCAAAAGCAGACAAGACAGCCACAATGCTGGCATATAAACAAAATAGTCTCAAAAGACATCTTGTTTCAGATAATTTTGCAGACGTTATTATAGTAATGAGGCTATTTAAGAGGGAATACCTCCTCATCTCGGTGCATAAAGTTCATGAAACCATCATGGTGATTGTTGTGATGGGAGCACTTGGGAGCATTGGGAGGGAGCTGAAGATAGTTTGGTCCAAGACGGTGCCTTTGAGTATCAGCATACGAAAAGATTCGGGTTTGTAGTAACTTGTCATCCGAGTAGTAGATACCAGGAACAATAATAGCAGGGCAGAATGCAAGCTGCTCATTCTCAGCAAAGAAGTTGTCAATGTTCTTATTCAAAACCAAGCGGCCAACTGGTTGCAAAGGCAAGATGTCTTCTGGCCATGTCTTGGTCACATCAAGAGGGTCAAAGTCAAAACGGTCTTCATGGTCAGGGTCAATAATCTGGATGAAAAGCTTCCACTCAGGGTAGTTGCCCGCTGCGATTGAGTCGTATAAATCTTGAGTAGCATGGCTATGATTAGCCCCTCCAACCTTAATAGCCTCATCCTCCAACAAGCATTTCACACCACAAGTGGGTCTCCAGTGGAATTTCACATAGTGGGCCTTTCCAGCCTTGTTGACTAGGGTGTAGGTGTTAACACCCGAGCCATCCATGTGTCTATAATCTTGTGGAACACCCACATCATCAAATAAAAAGGTGAACATGTGACAACTCTCAGGATGGTGGGAGAAGAAGTCGACAATCCTCCAATTTTCTTGGATATGAGACTTGGGGTTGGGCTTAAGTGCATGAACCATGTCTGGAAACTTCATTCCATCCCGGATGAAGAACACTGGGAAGTTGTTTCCCACAAGATCAAAGTTTCCCTATCACAACAAGAAACGAAAATGCATATAAAAAAGTAAGTACATTCGAAATTTAAAAAGTCCAATTAGTAAGCTTCTTATACTTGATTAAAAGGAATCCATATCCAAATGAATAAACATTATTTCAGCATGGACCTTAACCTTTGCTATTAACATAGAATATTAAAAATTAATTCATAGCTTAAAATGTGCTCAAATACATAGAAAAAAAATAATAGCAAAATGTTTTTAGACTAAGGGTTTCAATATTCATAACAACATGCTGACCAAAAAAAATCATCATAACAATCAATCCAAAGTTTCTAATACTACACTTAATGACACCATAAATTGTGATATATAGTACTGAAATAGAATGGACGTTCATCAGATAATTCCTTACTTCCCTGGTGTAGAATTTGACAGCAAACCCACGGGGGTCCCTCAAAGTTTCAGGGCTTCCACGTTCATGGATAACAGTAGAGAATCGAACAATAACAGGAGTCTGAACACCAGGGGCTCGAAGGAAGTCAGCACAGGAGAGATGAGAGATATCATGGGTAACCTCAAAGAAACCCTTCGCACTTGCGCCTCTAGCATGGACAACACGCTCTGGAATCCTTTCTCTATCAAAATTGGCAAGTTTCTCCAACAAGTGGTAATCCTCGAGAAGAATTGGACCTGCCAAAAATCAAAATTCACCATAATTTTCATCCAATTTCAGCTAAACTCCTCTCAACGTCAAACAAACACTAAATAACACAGCCACTAAATCTTTTCACAGTCTCATCAGTCAATACACAACACATCAAAACACCATTAAAAAAAAGACACAAAAAGGACACAGCGCAATCATGAAATGCACATCCTAGCAACAAAACCGTAACAAACTATCAAATCACAACAACAAAAAACCCCTAACAAACACCTAAATAACAATCTCCACGAGCAAAAACACCTCTTCTCGTCGTAACATCAAAAATACCTCAAACTACAACTAATCAACAATTACCTCCTAAACAACACTTAAAATCCACCTACAACAACATTTGACAAAACCTAAAACGAATCCACAGCCCCGTCACCAAAAAACCTAAACAATCAAATCAATACCTCTAGTTCCAACAGTCAAAGCGGAATTATTGTTCCAAACCGGAGCGCCAGAATTTGTTGTCCAAAACGGGGAGTTGGAAGCACTGGACGGACGGTTCTACGGAACCACAACATTAATCATTCAATTAATCAAACGACGATTATAACTAAGAGCAAAACAATTTCAGAATTGACGAATTACACTAATAAGTACCTTGTACGGATCCATATTGTCTTGATGATTTCGCGATTGGAGTATCTGTGTGAACAGTAATTAAGTTCTGAAATGTTTGTTCGTTTATTCGGTATTTATAGTGACTCGTGGCTCGCACATCTATTTTTCCAATTCCCATCGTTATCCGATAAAATTTGGCTATGTGAAAACAATTAGCTGAGTTTTCATGTGGTCCTTGAGGTTTAGTATTTTTATTTTGTAGTCCTAGGTTTTGGACACTGTATTTTCTAGTCCTATCTCTGTTAAGAAATAGTCGTGCCAGTGATTCAAACAGAAAATCTAACTACACGTGTCGTGGATTCAAAAATTTATGAATCTATTATCGGTTTCTGCTATATATTTTATCAAAAAAATAATATTTAGAGATATGTGTGGTTAGATTTAAATTTGAAGACACCAGTAAATTTAACGTGTTATACTAATAATTTTTGTCTTAATACGATTGTGTGATATTATTTTAGTGTCTTCCTAAACTTTCATATAGATAACACTGGCTACATTGACATAAAGGGATTGGGGTTCTTACTTTTAAATTTTTAGGGTTGTGATAGAAAATATCGTAAACTTGAGGGATCGTTAAAAGAATTTAGCAAAAACATATCCTTTTCTTAGGTCACCAACATATTTTGAGTTCGGAGAAGTTGGCAAGAAGCTAAATCTAGTAAATGAAAAAAGTTATCTTTTTATCTTTTTGGACTAACGTTTTATGAATAGAAAGTAAGAAGTTATAAGAGATAAATAAGATTATTTATTTTTTTACAGCGCGGTAAAAATGGAGATGAGCGGTGGATATTGTTTTTATTGAAACAGAAAATAAGGGAAAGTTACTAATTTATGACGTCATGAAGTTGATGGGTTCTTAATTTCTTATCCAAGTTTCGGTCATTTTGATAATTCCAATTCGGAAAATCATGGGTTTTGGTGACATGGACCAGTAATTTAGTGACACGTAAGCAACAGCGCCTTGTGATGTGTATTTTAGAGGAAAAAAAGGGAAAGTGCTTTGGAGTCATACGCTGGTGTGTGTGAAAGAGGCAAAGATGCCGAGTCAGATTGCAATTGCGTGACGTAAGCTTTGGCCTCTAGCAAAAATGTTTAGAGTTGACACAATAATACAATTTTTTATATACGTTTATAATATGATATAAATAAAATAAATTTAAATTTTGTAATTTTTATATTATAAATAATAATATTTAATAAAAAATTGAATTAATGTATCTTTCAATTGAAAATAATAAGAAAATAAATAAGTCAACAAAAGAAATTTTAAGGTACAAATACAGATCAAATTACATAGGTGCATATGATTTATCAGTATTTCCACCTTTGATTAAGACGTGAAATATAACTTCAACCTCACGAGAACGACTCTACTAGAATTTGATCCTGAAAGTATACCAAATCAAACTTTACGGGAGGATTGAGTTGTTAAGCAACACACGGATAGATGCATGTACAAGTGGATCTATGGCATGAATAAATATTTTCAAGTTTTACAAATTCTAAAGAAGGTTTCAAATATGTTCAGCTTTGCTTTTTTTTTTGGTAGGAATCTGGGGGCTAATAAACCCAATAATTACAGAGGTACATTTCTAGGTAGGGCCACTCCAGCAGCATCCTCACAGAGGAGGGGCATCACGTCAGGCGGTGGTTCCTCCAATTTGGACATGCCCATAGGTTGGGTCAATCCCCAGCGTGCCAAGCCATCAGCCACCCGATTACCTTCTTTGTACGTATGTCCCCAGCTAATCAACCACTCCCTGTCAAGAAGATTCCAACAAGCCACCATGGCTGGAGCTAACGGGTGTGCTCTGTCCCTCTTTTTCCTTATTAATTGAATCACGGTCCTAGAGTCCATCTCCACGAACACTTTGCGATATCCTTTATTCCATGCTAAGGAAAGACCAACATAAGCCTTATAACAGCACTAGCAGGATGACCCGCAAGATGCAGCGGGGTGCTGTATGTTATAATTGCGCTATTTTTACTAATTTAAATTATAATATATTTATTTTTAAATTATTTATAAAAAATAATTTTAATAGAAAATTAAAATAAAAAATTATATAAATATTTAAGTAAAAAAATTGTTCAATAAGTATTTTGTCACTAATAATTTCGAAAAATTATTTATGGATATTTTTTTGAAATTATATCTGTGGCCTTCCTTGTTGCAAATATGTTTAAATCAAATTTGTCTTTTTCATATTAAAATAAAAAATTAGGTTTTATCTATTTGGAAAGATAATGATCAATATGTAAAACAAATTATTCTTAATTTTTCCTAGTGTCATAACAAAACAAAAAATTAAAAAAAATTGACTTATTTGAAACTTAAAATATATCTTGAGATCCAGCAATATTAAAACAAATCATAGTATAAAAAAATTATATGTCCAGAATTCCATCAAAAAATAAAATCACCTTCTATTGTTTTTTAACTTATTCAATAAAATAATTTTATAAAAAATTGTCAATAAAAAATATCAATAAAAATTTTATATTTTATCTTATAAAAATTAATTAAAAGGTCATGTTTTAAAACACGACATATATTGAATCATCAATTTTTTT
>CANYCX010191931.1:0-14590 GCA_948193385.1 Breynia disticha f. nivosa | reverse complement strand
TTTAGTGTTAATTTTCTCAATGAAGTATTATAAAAATGTTAAAGTAAGAAATTTTTTAAAATAATACATTAAATATAAAGAAACATTCAAATATATTATATAATATTTACTCCATATTTTCAAATTGAACTTTAACATTTTCAATCATATCTAATTAAAGAAATAATTTGAAATTTAATAAAATATTTATAATATTTTAAAATTAAATATACATTAAATAAGATAATTCTGTTTGTTAATTATATTGTCATTATTGATTTTGAATATTTTTACAAACAATTTTTTTTTGTAAAATTATATACATTGTCCTCTTTGCTAAATATAAATGCGAATGATAATTGCTTGATGTTTATCATATTCAATGAAAGACTTAATTTGGTCAGCAAATTCTCCATACAATGTGCAATTTAGTGTTTATTTTTTGAATGATGCATTATCAAAACATTAAGATTCGATATTTTATAAAAACACGTTAAATGAAAAAACAATTACATGCATGGTTATCCTCATATTATATTAATTGAAATTTTTATATTTCAAATATTAATTATTTGCTTGTAAGAATTGAATTTTAGTAGAGTTTATGAATTTTGGTTATAAATAATAGATTAGATTTGAATTCTCAAATCACATTAATTAAAATTTTCATATTTCAAAATATAAAAATTTTTATATAAAATTTACATTTAAAATGAAAAATTTAAAATTTGTTGTTATCATTAGTTCATATTATTATTATAAATTATAATATAAATTATTTGACTATATTGTATTTTTATCTTATTTAAAAAATATTAAATTTATTTTATTAATTACAACCAAGAATTAATTTACTCTTTTAAAATTTAATCTATTCACACAAAAATAATTTAGTCATTTGACCCACCCGATACAATAAAATATTGTATATTAATTTACTCGTATGAATCTAACTATAAAATATTATATTTACAAATTATTTTTACAAAAGAATAATTGAAATATTTAAAATATAAATAATATAATAATAATAATAATTTTGATTTAGTATTAGTAAAAAATCTTTAATATTTTACTCATAACTAAATATTCACAAATAATAATATAACCATAATTTCAGTCAGTCAATTATTTAGGCTAATAAAAAATAATAATTTTTTTTTTCAAAATTAATATCTAATTTTAACTTAATATTGCCTTTTATATTATTAAAAAAAATAAATACACCATTCATTTCATTTATAAAATTAAAAAAAAATGAATTAAAGATTACTGTATAGCTAACCAAATTAATTTTTTTATCATATTGTTCATTGTCATAATCTCATAAATGCATTGTTTAATCTCAAAATCTTATTTGCTTAAGTGATAATAATAATATCAAATTTGTTTGTTACTTAGTTAGTCAAGTGTGGTAATATCATGCATCAACTAAACTTTTGCAAAAATGTTGCTAAAATGCCCTCAGATATTAATGATAGAAGTTCATATTTTCAAGAAATATTTACTTCATATAGTCAATCACATTCTTTTGTGTTGTTTCAATGCAAGGGTAAATTTGAAAAAGTGACTGCATTAAATGAAATTTCTTAAACTGTGTAATAAAAAAAATTGACACTTAAAATGGGATGGAAAAAAGAATAAAAATCTTTTATTTTCTGAACATCAAAAATTAAAATCTATTAACTATTTTTTTATAATCTATATACTAATACGAAACTTGTTGATATTACCATTAAAAATTTTACATTGTTTTGTTAAATGTAGGGTAAAAGCTATGCGGTCCCTGAGTAATATCCTTAATAATTTTTCCGTCCTCGAGTAATTAATATTCACTTTACCGGTCCCCGAGTAATTGAAAAACAACTGTCGTTAATCCTTCCGTTAAATTAAGCTAACGGAAAGGTTAAAATATTATTGTTGCCCCTGCCACGTGTGTATTAACAAGGGACCAGTAAATTAAGCAAAAAGATTATTTGGACCAGTCAATTATTTACTTCTTAATCTATTAGCTTAATTTAACAGAAGGATTAACGTCAGTCGTTTTTCAATTACTTGGGGACCGGTAAAGTGAATATTAATTACTCGAGGACTAGAAAATTATTAGGGATATTACTCAGGGACCACATAACTTTTTAGCCTTAAATGTATGTCTTATTAATGAAGGTGATGTGCCAAATTCTCATAATATATAGTAATGTAATCATTTGAGAATTATAATTAAAATAAATTTGACTCATTATTTGTTATTATAATTAAAATATTGATAAATATAAACTAAGTATTTGAGCCAAATGTAATACTTTTATTCATTCTTATATAAGAATAGAAATTAAGTTAATTATTATTATTGTAATTTTAATTTTATTATGAAAGTTTTAATTTTACTCTTAGGCGATCTAATTATATTAAATTGACATTTACGTATTTTTGCTGAAAGATTATCTTTTTTGGTCGAAATGATCAAAAAGTGCTTTATTATTTAATTTTTTAACTTTTTAAAAATTATGCTTTAAATAAATTTAAAAAATAATTAATTAGCTTATACTTGAAGCAATTAATTCATTAATAAGATACTCTGAATACTACGTAATATATCTGTAAATTCATCTATATTTATGCTTGAGGACATTAATCTAAACAGATATACACAGAATAAGCAATATATAATATAGTTAACAATTTATACAAGAAGTTAATCTAAAAATGTATTCAGAATTTTTTTTACATAATTTTTATTTGAAATGATATATTATATTTTTATGTTATTTTTATGCTTTTTACGTTTGTGTAATTATTTTATTTTACTAAATAATAAAATTTAAAATAATCATTTTAGCATCGCATGGGTAGTAAAATTAGTTACTATTAATATGTACGACCACATGACACAGTCATTAATATAGATTGACTGAAAGAAATGCATATATAACATATATATATATAAATTAACTAATTAATTAACATATAATTAATTAAGCACGTAAATAAAATGAACAGAAAATGCACACCTGAAATTCCGTTTAATGGACATCGGAAGAATACGATACCTCGTTGAGGGTACGTTCATATCCACAAGCGTAGAGTGTCGGGATACGGACAATGTTTCTCACCCGATCCTAAACCGGAAAATCCAATCCACCGAAGAGAAGAATGTTTAGAATTCTTATTCTAAAATTCCTACAAGATTTCTGAATTTGTTGTTGGTGGTTAGTGTGTAAGGAGAGAGAAAAATGTGGTAGAAAATGGGTACTTGGTAAATAGATACCTTTCTATGCACATTTACACTTTAGTCCTTAAACTAAAAGTGTTTTTAATTTAATCTTTTAACCAAATAAATCATAATTAAGTCTCTTGACTTAATTATATTTATTCGATGAACCAAACGTCATGGGCGAAATAAATAATTCTTTTATTGACAAATATTATAAAGTACCAACTTTCAAATCAGTATAATATATATAGATATAGATTATCTATTGAATAGTTTTATCTATTTTTTAGTAAAACTACTAATTTTTACATAAAAGTAAGTATTATTTAAATTCAAACATAATTAAAAGAAACTCTACATATTTTCGTAAAAAGAAAAAGTGCAGTAAAATATATACCCTTTTAGTAATTTTGCTACTTGTTCCTTAAAATATACATTTACTCAATAAATAGTACATAACTTAACTTATTCAGTAATAATTTTAATAATATTATCTATTTTTTTAATAAATCACTACTTATTACGTAAAACTTTGCATTACGGAATAAAGATATAACATATAGTGAAATTTTCAAAATATGATTTTATTTAACCAAATTGACCTAACCCAAATTAATTAACCAATTCTAATTTTTCTGTACACTGTACACCGACATTAAAGTAACTTTAGAATTGTGGCCCTTAAGTAAGAAAGTGAATCGAGACTCTTAAATATATTTTATTTTTTATATAAAAAGTTAAGATTTATTTTTTCTATATCAAATAATTGTGGTGTTATTATCTCATTGAGTCTTTTCAAAAGCAGACTCATTAAAATTCAACTGAATTGTTGTCCAATAAGAATATAATAATCATGAGACTCCTTATATTAATATAATTAAAGAATTTGATATAATATAAATTTAAATAAAAAATTAATTAAAAATTTGATAAAGTAAGAGTATCATGTTAAACGTGGTCTCTAAAGTCCCACCACCATGCATGACAGCCCTCATGCAGAGCCACTTTCTTCATGTAAATATTAATATGAGACTAATGGTGAAGGGACTTTATAAGACCTCTTCTTCATTTAATTGAAAATATATTGATTAAATAAAATAAAAACTATTTTTTACTAAATAAATTAAAAATTCAAATTTTTTTTTACTGTATCAAAGATCAAAATCTATTGTCTCAATGAGTCTCTTATTTTCCCTTCATACTAACCCCACCCCTCTTTCTTGAGGTCCCCTCTTTCTTCAATGACTACAGTTTCATCAGGTAAATTTTAATATGAGGCTCTTAATAAAGAAATTTAATAAGACTCTTTTTTCGTTTAACTGAAATGTACAGATTACGTAAAATTAAAAATTATTTTTACTAAATAAATTAAAAACTCAAATTTATTTTCAATAAATCGAATAACTGAGACTGACTGCCTCAATGAATCCCCCTATCACCATAAAACTCCCCTCATCATTCATTCACTTATGCAGAAAGTCTTCCTTCAGTTAATGCTGACAACACATGCGTCCTTTCACTTAATGCGGACAGCGATGGCAATCTTGACAGGCTTCCCGCATATTTTAACTAATACCACCGCAACAACACATTCGCTCTCTCTCTCTCCCTCCACTGCCAATGCTTCCCTACGCCACCCTCAACGACGCTGCCACCGCTCTCGGCCGCAACCTCACGGCGCCAGAAACACTATGGTTCAATTACTCTGCCCAAAAGTCTGGTTATTTTCTGTATTGCCACAACATTCTGTTTCTTTTTGTCATATTTTCGTTTGTTCCATTACCACTTGTCTTCCTTGAGGTTATGAGGTTTATTAGTTTCGATAAGTACAAGATTCAGCCAAAAGTGCGGCTTTCCTTGCCGGATATGATTTTTTTTGTCTGAGTTTCGGTATCCCGACTCACTGGACCGAGACTAATCCAGTTCGAAGAGGATCCCGGGTGGTTAGATTTTAATTCCCTCTCAAACGGGTTGCAGGGACCTTGTCGGATATGATGAGGTGCTATATGGACGGTTTGAGAACGTTCTTTCTTGTTGTGGGTCCTTTGCAATTGCTGTCTTGCCCATATGTGGAGGTTAGAGCATCCTAACAATACCCTCTTAAATCATATTTAAAATATTATTTTTTGTTTTTTTGTCTTAACTAGCTATTCTCTAAAATTATAAATTAATCCAATAACACTCTTTAAATAATTCTGTACACTATTTTTTTAAAATATTTTATTAATAAAATAAATAAATAAAAAATAAAGAAAGGGATAAATGCTTGTTTACATAAATACTTTTTCAAAAAATATATTAAATTAAGTTTAAAGGGTGTGTTTTTCCTCTCTTAAATAAATAAAAGAGAAATTATTCACTTTTGTTAAAGTTAAGAGAGTTGGAAGAATTTATTGAAACTACTTTTATTTCATTAATTCTCTTAATTAATAGAAAAGACTCTCTAAGAGAGTCTATGGAAGATGCTTTTAGAGGTATTTGTTTGTGTGTAATTTGATGGTTTAGATGGAAAGTGTTGATCTTTATTCATTTCTTGAAATTGGGTTCTTTTTGGATTTTGGTTTTTAGTTATTGTGTTTGATGCATTGGTGAATAGTGATCCAACCCAAATGACTTAACCGATTTTATTATTTGTTCCTAATGTCTTTTTGAAGGTTGGAATTGTAGCAATGTGGTGTAATTTCTGATATGGTGAATTATGAGTAAATTCCAGTTTTATGATAATCTGAGTTAGAATGTTTTGTGCTTATAGATGATAGGCATCCGAACAAGTTTACCATTGCCTTCAGGGTGGGAAATTATTCTGCAGTTGCTGGTGTATTTCCTTGTGGAGGACTATAGCAATTACTGGATCCACAGGTTTTTGCATAGTAAATGGGGATACGACAACATTCATAAGGTTCACCATGAATATACTGCCCCTATTGGATTTGCTTTCCCATACGGGCATTGGGCAGAGATCGCGTTTCTTGGATTTCCAACATTCCTTGGTCCAGCTATGGTTCCTGGCCACATGATCACATTTTGGTTATGGTTTGCTCTACGCGAGATTGTGTCTATTGAATTGCACAGTGGGTAAGCATTCTACACTTCTCCTGCTCTTTTTTTGGTTTAGTTTATAGTGACAAATTGATGTCATCTTTAATCGTCCAAAAAGTTAAGATAAAAATATTTAACATTCAAGGGTGATTTAAAAACTATTTAGGCTCCGTTTATTTTCACGAAAAATATTTTTTAAAAAAATATTTTCTTCATTTTTCGTTGTTTGTTTGGTCTAAAGAAAATAGTTAACGAAAAATTATTTCTAGTCAAATGAAAAATAATTTCCTAAGCAACTTGTTTAGAGACCAAATATTTCCCTCCTTTAGAAAGAGGAAAACATTTTTCAAATTTTGACTTGCTTACGTATAACATCTAATATTACATATTTTTAATTTTTTAAACTTTATTGTTGAGTTTTTATTTTGTTAATATATTTTTAGTGTATTCACATTTTTGTTTACATGAATTTTAAATATTTTTTGAAAAAATTTTTATGTGATTACTAAACACTAGAAAATACAATTCAGGAAAATAAAATTCTGAAACTCATTTTTCAATGACAAATATTTCTATAAGAATTTATTTCCCATTAAACAAACGCAACCTTAATAAAAAATGTGTAATTCTTTTTGTTTTTCACTATTTTGACTAGTGGAAAACAATCACATAAATCATACTTCTCTCATTTCAAAAAATTTTAATTACTATCATAATTTCTTTACAAATAAACTCTTAATTTAATTTAATAATAATTAGTTGATAAATAGATTTAATAATTAAAATAATGATTGAAATTAATGATAATGAAGTAATGATTAAATTTAATGATTCAAATTGTTATTTTAGATAATGATGATCACATGATACATAGATTTTGAGTAATTATTAGTAAAATAATTGGAGGGAGAGGTCTAATTGATGTGATTAGTTTTCCAACAATTCTCTATTATGTTTTGAAGCAATGATATTGTAGATTAGTGATATTATTTTGCCTACCTATCTGTTTTTTTAATGAAGTTTGAACTCATGTTGTGCTTAATAGATGGAGTCTTATGTTTTCTGGTATTAATAATTGTCGAGGCTAACAAATATAAATTACACACTTTGAGAATATACTGAGTATAGTAGATGTGAGGTCAAATCCATGTAAATTAGTAAACTAATTATTTGAAAGTAAAAACAATGAAAAATAAAATGTGAAACACTATTTTTGAAGGAGATTTATTTGTTTTTAAAATTTAAAATGCAAAAATCAAATAACGAAAGTAAATATTAAATGCAGTGATAAAATAAAATCAGAATTCAATAATAAAAAATCCTAGCCAACATATTCTTTGATCGATTCAATTATTTGATCATTGACACTAAAGATATATTTATTACGCCTGCGTAAAAAAAGTTATAGACGATCAAGTGTTCAATTTCTACTTAGTTGATTGATATTCCCAAGATACCTCGATCGAAAGACTTTCCTAGCCTAAGAACAATTCCCAAAACACATCAATAGAATTTAATTCTCGATTGCATAAATAATTATAGAAACTCAATCATTGACTAACAAATTCTGGACAACTAGCTTCATTTAAGTGAGATTATTCAACTCCATTAATAATGAGACAATACATAATTGATACTAATATTAAATTGCTACCAATCTCCCAAGAATTATATACACCAACAATTCTCAACTTGTAATATATTATCATAACAATCACATTAAGTAGTCATCTCAACTTAATCAACATGACAATACCAAAAAAATAACACAACAATTAAATAAATACCCAACATTCAATAAATTAGTTCACGTACAATTGTCTCACAAACAATGAATCAACCCTCAGAATATGTCAACTAAAGTGTTAGTTTAACCTAACATATTAAACTTCTGACAAAACATAAAGAAAATAATTGAGCAAAAAAATGTACCACTTAGTTACCAAGAAAACCCAAAATAATCTCTAACTTCTTGCTCCATTTCGTAATCTGCGCTAAAATCCCTTAGCTTCTACTCTTGAAATCGTTTTCTATGTCAAAAGAGAGTTGCTACAGTGTTTTCCCCTTCTGTTGTATATTTTTAACATGGAGGGGCACTCCTTTTCCTTAATGGGTTGCTGAGCCCCACAACTGCTATGTTATGGACGAGTGGGCCCACAAGAATATTGGGCCACACTCTTTTCAATAAATCCACTGCCACGAGCCCCATTTACTCATGCCCATGATATAGTAGGTCATGCCCATAACGAGAGGATTTGTGCGATAGAATGTTACTTCTTGCCAGTTCAGCCTCCTAATTTCCAATATCATTTTGTGCTCCTCCCCAAACCTGCTTTAGTAATGAATAAAAATGATCTTTTAAGTTTCTAAGGCCATAAAATGAAAAATTTATCCTTAAAACACTAAAAAGAGCCTAATTATATATGCAAAACATTGCAAAATAAATGGTAAAATTTGCCCTAAATATAACCCATCAGTTGTTAGTTGATATTGGCACAATGACTGCACTATATATCTATGTTTTTAATTGTATTTAGATGTGTCACATGTTTTATTTTCAAGATAGAGAAAATATCTCACAATTGGTATTTTCACGCAGGTACGATTTCCCATGGGCACCAACAAAATATGTACCATTTTACGCAGGCGCAGATTATCATGACTACCATCATCATGTTGGGGGACAAAGCCAGAGCAATTTTGCTTCAATATTCACTTACTGTGATTATATCTACGGGACTAACAAGGTAACTGTTATTCATTAACTCAATCAATACCAGCAATTGGTTATGGCAATGTAATTTTTGTCTTGACGAAATGCTTGTCCTTTTGTGACAAATCAACTGATGAATGGTTATTCCTTTGTTTTAGGGCTATCGATACCAGAAGAAGCTTCTCAAAAAGGTAAATTAATATTGTCTCTTCCTTGAGCTATCTCCTAGAACTTGATTTATTGGTATTCATTTTCTAAAACATGCAAGAGGAAAGAGCATAATTTGACTTATTTGATAAGGAGTAATCATAAACTTCATCCTTTCTTCATTAGTTTTTTGTTGTTTTATCATGCTTAATTTAAACTTCTTTTATATTATTCAGTTGAAAGAAGGATCGACGAATGGTGTTGAGCAAAATGGAGCTCCTACTATGTTCCTCTTGAAGATCTTAAATTTGATTAGACAAAGGATTGCAAAAGTCTCACCAAATTAAAGAATTAGCTAGAAGAAGCCAAAAGAAAGCATTACTTTTATTGAATAAAATAGTGTTTATTGTCAGTTTATATAAGAATTAGCTTGAAGATCTTAAATTCGATTCATATTTCATGTGATTGTTTCATTTCGATTAGATATCACTACAAGATTCTGCGCGTTTAGTGTCCAAAAATTAGAGTCCAATAAAATTTGGACACTAAATTTGAGCATTTGGAGTTCACGTGGACGTTAAAAATTTAGAGTCCACGTGGACTCTAAATTTGGCATGTTGCGGGAAAAGGAACAGTGTGGTGTAAATTTTGGCGGGTGCATTTGGAGTTCACTTGGACGCCAAAAATTTAGAGTCAAGTGTTTTCGCATCCAATTTTAGCGTCCAATAATTTCACTTAGTGTCCAGATTTTTGCATTTAGAGTCCAAATTTTTGGACTCTAAATGCACGATTTTTTGTAGTGTATGTAATTCCATTTTTAACAATTTAGTCATATAGATATTGTCGATTCCAGATTAATCACGATCGTATGCTCATATCAAAATTTACATCATATCCATTTCATCAATCAATTCGTAATTCATAATAATATTTATTCATACTAATCTAATTGACTTCCTATATAAAAAATAGTGAGTTAGATTAATCACCTGGATATCCGTTATATTTGGAGCTCCTTTCGACTCTGATTTTAGTCATACTAATCTAATTGACTTCCTATATAACCATATACAAAACTTTTTATAAAATCTAATATGGAAGCAAATTACTATACATGCTTCTATTTCAATCCTATTTACCTCCTATATCAAAAATCTCTAACAATTCTTACTTTAAACTGACTTTTCTGTAATTCTCATTTAAGACAACATTGTAAATACTTATTGTTGTCTCCAAACTTTTCTGTTTCGATTATGCCAAATGACTCTTGGCTCTATTCTACGATCAATTTGATATATAATACTTGATACCTGGTCAAATCTCTCTTTTTCTCTTCTTCCCTAACTCTCTCTCATTTTTTCTGTTTTCTTTTCTGTTTCTTCGATTGTTTTATGCTCGAAAACAGCTTACATACACTTTTAATGACCAACACGATCGTGCCGACATCAGCACAACCCGTGCCAACATAAATCCTACACATTTGGCTCCAATTTCCAACATTTCTAGATTTTCAACACCTCAGCACGGCCCGTGCTTATACCAGCACGACTGTGTCAGCATCAAAACTCATTCTCCCCTCATTTTTTAGCATTATCGTGCTCATATACTGTCCTAGGAGTACACCCCTCGTGTTGCCAGCACGCCCAACATGCTGTAAATGACTATGCCTTGCCTGTGACACTTTACACAGCCTGTGTTGGACAGACAAAATATGAAAATTAGACTAAAGATTAATAGCACTGCCTGGAACACGACCATGTTAAGTACTTAGCAATAAATTCAGTTCTAATTTACATAACTTGCAATTCATAAACATTCAACAACCAATCATAGTTATAACATCATCATTAATCTACATAAACATATTTATGTCACACCAACCAATATCTACAAACATATGATATGATCAACAAAAGTGTATAAGAGAGAAGTCTCCAAAGCAATCAACGTCAACCCTGTATACAAAAGTTCTAGACTCCTCTAATCTAGCTAATCTGAACCTAAAATCAAAATGAAAATTTTTATGAGCAACAATACTTAGTGAATAATCAATACTGTATTAAAATATATAATTCATATATCAACCATATGTAATTATATATCAATCATGTAATCATTTGCATCTGTATTTCACATTCTATATTGGTTAATAAATCATATTTTTTTTCATCAGTCATCTACAAACATTTTTCATCACTCATCTACAATCACATATTTCATCTTTCATCTACATTCACATTTTTCCATCAGTCTTCTACATTCATATTTTTTATTCATCATCTACATTATTCATCCGTCATATACATTTTTCCTCTCCATTTGAACATCTCATCATTCATTTCCTTTTTCATTCAACATGTGTAACATGTATACATATATTCATTATCAATCAACCATTTTCAACCCTTTTCATCATACCAAACATAATATATATCATATGCATTCATTAATACAATTATTATAAATTGAATAAGTATGAGTTAGACTACTCATTTGTCAAGTTGAAATATTCAGAGTTCTCCTGATCCTGATCCAAGTATTGTTGTCTATATGTTGTCCTATATTAAACAACAATTCTTATAACGTACAATAAAACACAATTTGACTCAATATGATGTAAACTTGAGATTTAACATAAACATTAATGTCCACAGATCTAATACGAGTATAATCTTCATAGTAATAAATCATAAGCAGAAACGTACCTGTCACTATGGCTAGAACCAGTTATTGACCACAAACGAGAGTGGAGCTAAATTCAGTTTCTCTCTCCTGACCTTTAGTTCTTACATTCAGTCTTTAGTGATGGAGACTTAACTGAATTCTTTTATAGGTAGAGAGAGGACTAATTTAGGGTGTCTTTATGGGCTTACATCATGGTCCATCAACATGATAAAAGTACCACTAAATAATACTTTAATTGATCCAATAGGAATTAGCACATAATATTAAACTAAATAACCCACAAGTCCAAAGGCCACATAATTGAGTCTAATATTCTCCCACTTGGCCTGCGGGACAGTGTTTAGTTTAATGAAACATAATATGCATAGAATAAGCTAAATCTTTCTTTCTTTGGTCAATACATTGATCATCATTAAGTAAAAGCCTAATAAGGATCATGGCGGTTATATAAAGCCTAATAAGGATCATGGCGGTTATATGCCATTTTAGTAGACATACTTCCTTCCATGTATCACTGTATTAGCTCAAAACTCAATACAATACATAATAAAGTATTTAACATAATAGTCCAACATTTAATGTCTTTGGAAAAGACAACATATTAATACCCATATAATTTCATAATATATATGCTCAATCATAAGATAGGGTCTCTGAGTGTCAAAATAACATAAGTGCACAAATACATTGCAATGCTCTTAATAATGTTCAACAGTGTTGGTACATTGAACATGTTCTTTAGAGAGCTTTAGTTCTGCAATCATAAGATGAGTGATAATATACTCAAGTGACACTTTTTATTTCTGAACTTCTTCTTTAACAATTAAGTATTTGACTTTTATATGCTTTACACCCTTAGAATACTTGTCGTTTCTTAAAAAGAAGACTGTTGCAGAATATCACATAATTTTTTAGCGGCTTGACCATACTGTTAACAATTCCAACTCCTAAAATAAAGTTCTGCAGCCATAAATCTTTAATTCTAGCCTCAAAACATGCTACAAACTCAGATTCCATAATAGATATAGCAATGCTAGACATTTTCATACTTTTTTATGTAATTGCTCCTTCTACAAGAAGAAACACATAGCTAAAAGTGGACTTTCTTGTGTCTTTACACCCACAATGGTTTGAATCTGTGTATCCAATCAATCCCAAAAGATTAGATTTTCCATAAGTGAGCATATGATATTTTATTTCATTTATGTGTGTTTCAATTTATTTTTGAGATAATCTGTAAATTTTAATTTAGAGCATTTCTCCATTCTAAATTTCTCTAAAACATTATTAATGTAAACTTTCTGAGACATTCCCACTCATCCTTGTTATCTATTATGAAATATTTTTATTCCAATAACAAATGATGTCTCACCTAAATACATTGATCAACGATATTTTCTTAAGTCTAAAAGAGGTAATGGTATTACTGAACTTAAGATACCATTGTCTAGAACATTGTTTTAGTCTATATATTGCCTTCTTTAATTTACACACCATGTACTCATTTTCTTTTCACTACAAACCCTTAGGCTGATGTATATTGATCTTTTACTCTAAGTCTCTATTAAGAAAGGCAGTTTTTGCATCCATTTAGTGAAGCTCTAAATCATAATGAGCCACCAATGTCAAAACAATTCTAAGTAATCCTTTTTTGAAACTTGAGAAAGTGTCTCATTATAATCAATGTCACCTTTCTGAGTGAAACCTTTGACAACAAGTCTGCTCTTTCGTTGTATGATTTTGCCTTTTGCATCGCACTTGGATACATAAATCCATTCACTACCAATTTTTTTGCATCATTCAGTAAATTCTACGAGTTCTCAGACATCATTAGTTTCCATTGATTTCATCTCTTCTTTCATGACATCAAACTATTCAATAGAATTTTCACTTTTCATGGCTTGTGAAATGAAACTAGATCATTATCTACACTTAAGTCATTTTCCAATTTTGTAGATAAACAAAATAATCATTCAAAATAGCTAATATCCTTTCTCTTTGAGATTTTTCTTAATGCTAATTCTTATGGTTCATTCACTACAGGTTCATCATTAACAACTTCATTATGTGGAGCATTATCATTCGTACGTTGGTTTTCCACACTGATCCAACATTCAAAGCAACCAAAAATTGAAAATAAGTCACAAACAAGTGATTTTCACTTTGACTTCTTAAATCTCTACTTTCTATAGTTTCACAATACTCCCACTAATGTTGCCACTTTCAATGAACCTAACATTTCCAATTTCAACAATTCTCATACTATGGTTAGGACATAAAGTTGATATCCTTTAGACTTTATAAACAATAAAATCAACTATTCTTTCTTGACTACAATTTATTTTCATGTGGATTATAAATTCATGCTTTTGCTGGGCAACCCAAACATATAGGTTCCATAAACTGAGTTTCCTTCCTGTCCATAGTTTAAAGAGAATCTTTGGAACTGCCTTACTAGGAACCCTGTTTAGCAGATAAATAGCAGTTCTTAATGCAAACATCCACAAAGATAAGGGCAAAGAAGAGTGACATAAAATACTCCTAACCATGTCTATTAAAGTACGATTATGCCTTTCTAAAATACCATTTCATTGTTGTGTTCATAGCATGTGTATTGCACACATATGTCTCGACTTTCAAGGAACTTGACAAATGGACTAGGGTTTTGGCCAGTTTCATCATATATTCCAAAAAAAATCATCATCTCAATCATCTCTAATAATCTTCACCGTTCTATCTAATTGTCTCTCAACCACATTTATAAATACTTCTAAAGCATTTATTGATTGAGATTTCTCATGCAACAAAAGACA
>CANYCX010191901.1:0-11142 GCA_948193385.1 Breynia disticha f. nivosa | reverse complement strand
GCATGGTGCATGTTTATGTTATGAGATTGTGGAAAAGAAATCGAGATATTTTTCCTCGTGAAAAGAAAGGGGGATTAGCCCAATGTTGTGAAAGGAAAGCGAGATGTGTTTCCTTATGATAAGAAAGGGGAATTAGCTGTGGAGCTTAAATTTTAAAAACAATAACCTAATTTTTGCACATTTTCAATATTATATCATAAAATATGATAAAGAGATGAAAGAGAAAATTTAAAATATTACATAAAATCCTCGGGCCCAAATTTAGTTTAAAAACACATGCAAAAGCAGTAAAGAGTTTGGAAAACAAAACCAAACTATATACACAATATATGTACAATGTATGTACAAAAACAACATCTGAAAAACTCAAAGCCAGACCTCTCGTCAATATCACAATTTGTCTCTGATCAACACGACTCCGATCCAAATGCAGCTACCTACGATCTACACAACATTTCAACATTCAAAGAGGCTAAGTATACAAATATACTCAGTAAGTGGAAATTAGAATATTGATTAAATGAAGTGCAGGGGAACAACATGAGGTCATGCTGGATGAACTCGGGGCGTGCTCATATCAAACTTCCTAGTTGGAACATCGTGTCAATCTCAGCAAGAGCCATGCTCGATCAACAAATTTCCAGGTAACACGATCGTGCCACCCTTGAGCACGAGGGCGTGCTCATAATCCATACCAGATTGGCCCAGCAGTACAAGGCGTGCTGGTCAACATGATGACGTGCTGAGCTTCTTAATTTACCCTTCCGATTCTATTTTTCCATTTCTTTGAGTATTAGTTAAGGGTGTTGCTTTAAACACATTTTTAGTGTTTCACATGTACTATTTGTACACTCATATAACAATCAAACTCATCACAAGAGTTAAATCATAACAAGCACATAAATACTACTAAATCATATCAATCTCAACACACATGAACTCTCATCCTATAATTCTCTAATTAAACATGTCAGCATTCATAAATCAATAAGGAAGAATCAAACATGCTACAATGAATGCGAATCTTAGATGTGTGCATATGAATGCCACGCAACACATACAATAATATCGAATGCCCGGGGCTTACATCCATTTGAATCATCGGCATCTTACTGGCATCGGTATCTCACTGGCATCGAGAATCTCTCTCAGCATCGCGAATCTCACGTGAAATATCATCGGCATCTCACCGGCATTGAGAATCTCTCTTGGCATCGCGAATCTCACACGGAATATCATTGGCCCAGTGTCACACAATCAAGCAACACAAATAAATGAATAATGCATTCAAATGGCCAAACAATCTCAAGTATGCTCAATCACAAGCAAATCACATGCTCATAAGCAAATCACATGCTCAACATAATCAATAAACAAATAAGCAATCACACATGCTTTCATATGCTTAATATCAACAAGATATCAATATAGTATTAATGAGCATACTAACACAATGCATATATCACTTATGAATCAACAAGGCAATATCAACATGCTCATAACACAAATCATCAGCAAAAATCATCATTCTTTAATTAAGTGTCTTATATTCATTTAGATTCTTATAAAGACATGAATAAGCGTAAGAACACTTATAAGAGTCATAAGTGTAAGAAAAAACTTACACGTAAGCATAACCCACTTACCTCAATTTACGTGCAAAGTCACACCACTTTGCACCGCTCTAACACAGACTAAATTACGATCCAAATCGTCTAGATACTCCTAGACAATCAAATAACCATATAGGAATTGTTAATCTCTCATTCATTCACTTAAATCCATTCCTAGAACATCAACCAACTCTCTATCAATTTCCAACAGATTTTACAGTAACTAAACTCAACACTTAAATTTCAAACAAGTCTATTCAACAAGCTCAATATACATCTTGGTCAAAGGGAGAACAATTCTTACCTTAGATGAATTTTTGAATTTGATGGTTTTCTTGCAGAAATCAGTGGCTGGAATGATTATAGGGTTTCTACAGTTCACCTGCAAGCTTATCTCCTCTGTTTTTTCTGTTTGTAAAATGAATGGATGAGCAACTCGATACTGTTCGATTAAACCCAACACATACAACTTCAAGCACGGGTCGTGCCACAGGTCGTGTCGTGCATTCTCAACACATGCTTCTATTCAGTCGTGCACGAACTCATTTTGTAATTTATTCCACACGAGTCATGTTGATTTCCCAGACTAGAGCACGAGGTTGTGCTCTTCAGCACACATGAGCACAAGGACGTGCTCATGACCGTGCTCACTACAAATTTCTATAGATTTTTCTACACTTACTAAATCGATCTTATTTGCTTCTATTTTAAGTTATTTCCCATATAACTTAATTCGTATAAATTCCAGGACGTTACATATTGCATGTGTTTTATGAACTTAAAACTGTGAATGTTTTACTCATTGAATATGCAACAAGACCCCTAGGTCAACATCTTTAGCCTGTAGGCTCAACTCTAAGATTATTTGATTTGTAATTTCACATTAGATCTGAAGATCTTATACTCTAGATCTGTAGATCTTAACTCTAGATATGAAGATCTTAACTCTACATCCTAACAAGGAACTACATTCCTCTATTAAGTTTTATGTGAAATTAATGCACATAACATCAATCAACCATTAAATTACTTTTATTTTTTAGGATAAGTACAAGGTTGATACGTGGAACAATCTAGCTATTCCACAAGTTTTACATTGGTTGGATAGTTGTACTCCTTGGCAGACTTCTCTCTCTTATTTTATATCTGTATACATAGATTTTCCTATAAAGTTTATATCGTGTGATACTTTTCTAATGTGAATTAATGTTTGTGGATATATGTGTGATGCCATAATGGTTTGAATATCATTTTCTATAACTTAATAGTATACTGCTACAAAAATGAATATAGATATTATGTGCTAATAAATGGTTAAATGAGAAAAGTGTTTAATTATAGAGATATTTAATTGTTAATTAGAATGAATTAACAAGTAATTAATTATCAATTAATATGATAATGACATAGCAGAGTGGAGTACTTTATGTCAACACTGACATTCCTCCTCATACATTTCATCAGGCCTTTAAAATACTAGAAGGGAAACAACTATGACTATTATGATGCATTAGTGAAAAACCAAACATGGGTTCTTGTTGAAACATTCTAAACTTATTATTATATTAATCATATATTAACTATACTATTAACTATATATTACGTATATATATAAAAGCTTTTCACTTTCAATCATACTTTTCGTCAACTATATCAATAATATCATCATACTCTCTCAAACATTTCTCTAACTTATATAACAGTTTACAGGTCAATATAATATATAACTGGAAAATAAATCGTGTTAGACAAAACACACATAGGCTCGACCTTGTGTTAATCTAATACGCCCTTTGTTCCTGATGCGTCCTAAACCTAAGTGACGTCTAATTTTCGCAAGCGTACGTTGTCAAGGAATAAGGGGAGTAAAACTCGACCCAATTTATCATACCCTAGGGAAATTAGAGCTAAAAATCATGTGCATCGTCATTGTTTATCATAATTTCCAATCGATCCAATTTTATTTGATTTTAAACTAAACTACTTAAAATTGAAGTGCAACTAATCCTAAATTGCATGAACAGTAAAGGCAGAAAGCATAACGCATCAAACATAAATGTAAATTGCAGCAAACTTAAATGAAAATCAAAATTGCATTGCATTAAATGTAAACTTCAACATCAAATGTAAGCAAAACATTAAAGAATAACACATCATCAATCTACAATAGCATCAAAAATAGTAAATAGATTTGCATCAAAATGTAAATTGCAGGAAAATGTAAAGGTGTCGACTGAAAATGTAAAGAAACCATGTAAAGTTGAATGGAAACAAAAACCCAAACATAAACCTGCAAGAAAGAGTAAATAACATAAAAAATTTGAACAACTAAAATGTAAATCGCAGGAATTCAAAGAAAGCTTTGACAGAAATGTGAAACTCGGCGAGAAATGTAAATATGAGCTAAAACAAGGCAGGAATGTAAATGGTTGCAGAAAGTAAAGAACATGAAACCCTAAATTGATCTACACTACTCCTAATTAGAAAGTAAAGAGCATGAAAACCCTCGTGCTTTTTATTGCACAGAATTGACTGTTCCATTGGTCGAAACGACCGCGCTGAAATAGCATAGGTCGTGCCTCGCATTTTAATCTAAATGGCGCGATGAAAGCACGAACAACACACGATTCATGCCATTTTTAATTTAAGCACAAAGGTCGTGCCAAATGACATGACTCGTGCTCATGTTCTGGGTTCAGCACGAGCTCGTGCTCATCATAAAGGGTCGTCCCAGCTTATGGGCTTGAAATTGAGATGACCACGACCCATGCTCTTCAGCACAAGGTTGTGCTGTCTCTTTTTTAGCCCAAATCTCTCTCTAATCCATCTCAACCTTCCCTTAAATCAGTCTCTAATCACAAGCAATATCAACTATCGCATAAAAGTCAAAATTAGGCAAAAATTGACGATAATCAATAAAGGTGTGAAATATTCTATGCGTAAATCACATTTCAAACTTAAAATGAATTTTTCGATCAAAAACGGTTTAAAATATGATTTTTATGGGAAGTTAAGACTATATGCGCGCGTAATACGTAGGTAAAGTATGAGAAATATACTCATATTACGTGAGCATCAGTTCTGCATAACAAAAAGCCTGTAACAATTAAGTACAGTTCGTGTATATCCACTGTAACCTGAAATACATTCAATATCAACCTAATTTCAATCCAATAAATCAATCATAATCAATAATATAATCCCTCACACGTATATATCCTCATATCGATATAAACATGCACCTCAACCTATATTACCATCCAGAAGACAACAAACAACACTCATATATATATATATATATATCAACTCAACATCATCCAACATCAAACGTCTCAAATAAACTAGTATCACTCAGAACAACCAAAATCATATCCAAATGTACACACAACATGTAAATATCAAATATGCAGACTCTTAGCTGGTATCCAGTGAAGAGAGAGAAAGTGCAGGAGTAGCAGCCGACCCACCTATAAATATTTCTTATCTATCTCAATTCGCTACCTGGTCCTAAAAGCAAAATATAAAATCGCAGTTGTTGAGTTGCGGGCTCAGTGAGTAATCATTTAATCTTTAAATGTAAAACCAATCAAATTTTATAATCATTTATAAATTAATATATCCAATTATTTATCTTTCTTTTTGGGTTGTATAACCTGTATTTGTATGGAATCATTCATAATAAAACACCTAACTCCTGTCTCCCTAACTTTCGTCTCTTTAATTTCCATCTCCATATGCATATGAACCTAAGTCCTGTCTCCCTAACTCCCGTCTTTGTATGATCGATCATACCATATATAATAATCTTTGCCAAATCAATCACCGCCAATCATATCATCTCCACCAATCATAATCACACATACATATATACATATAAACTACGTTCACGTACATATTTGCATTTCCATTTTATCATTTTAGTATGTACCTGTTCGCATTTCGATCATATAAACGTATTCGTTTCCATTTATTATACCATTTCCATATATTACCATTTATTTGCGAATGATAAATAATATCAAGCAATTATATACGATCAGATATGTAAAACTCATATTAACTTATACTTTTAAGTGAGTTAGATTACTCACCTGGATATCCGTTATATTTGGAACTCTTCTTGTTTCAATCCTATCTTGCTCGTCTAGCCTGTTGTCCTATATATTCATATACAAAATTCTCTATAAACTTAATATAACAATATGTATCAATATGCATTTTTCCTAATTCAATCCTATTAACTCCTATCTCATCAATTATTAACAAATTCCTAATCCTATCTCATCAATTATCAACAAATTCTTAACTTATACACTTAATTCATAATAAATTTTTATAACTTCGTAAATTATTACCTTTATTTTCAAGTGTTTCCCGTCTCATCTATACCAATTCAATCGCAGCTCAATTCTACGATCCATTTGATGCCTTACACTCAATTCCTAGCTCACACTCACAATCTTTCTCCTTTTTAGCCTCTCTTAACTCTGTTTTCTATTTATTTATTGTTTTGCTTCTGTTTTCTATTCAAAATGGGTTAAATAGGTGTTTGATGCCAAGCACGACTGTGCTAACTCTAGCACAACCTGTGCCAATCCTATTTTTCCATGTTTCTCTTCAATTTCCAACGTTTTTGCGTGTTCAGCAGCTCAACACACCTTGTGCTGACACTGGCACGACTGTGTCAAACTCCAAAGGCATGGTTGTGCTCATTTTTTAACATGATCGTGCTCATATACTTTTCCAAAAATACGTTGCCCATAGCATGCCTCTGTGCTATTCTTCTATTTTCTCACTAATTTCACTTCCAAACTTCATTTCATTGCAACATTAACCATTATGACTCTTAACTTGTTCAATATTACCATTTAACTTACGTTTTATCTCTTATCTTTGTTAAATTCACTAATCATTTCTTAATCATGTTAATCGACAAAATTTTAGGACAGAAATGTTACAAATCTCCCCTTAAAGAATTTCATCCTCAAAATTCACTCTTATTTATGTTTGAACTTCTTCATTCTATTCATAATCTTTCTATCTTTATTAAAGCACCTTCTATAAAATTCTGATATGCATATGCAATTGCTATATATATAAAATGTACCTGTGAATATCTATGGATATTCACGGCTCATCTGCTCTATAATATCATATGGTCCAACGTATCTGGAATTCAACTTTCCCTTATTTTTGAATGGCATTTTCCCTTTCTAAGGCGATACTTTCAAAAAGACCTTATCTCTAATTTCATATTCCATTTCTCTCCTATGCTGATCATAATAACTTTTTTGTCTATCTTGTGTAGATTTTAATTTACTTTTAATCAACTCAACTTTCTCAATTGTTTCCTATATAAGTTCAGGTCCTTCCAATATTTCTGCCCCTTCTCTGTTCCAGTAAATCAGACTTTTACATTTTTGTCCATATAGAATTTCATACAGTGTTGTACCAATATTGCTATGATATTGATTGCAATAAGCAAAGCAAATTCCATTAATGGAATGTACCATTCCCATGAACCTTAAAATTCCAACTCACAAGATCGTAGCATTTCTTCCAATGCCTGAATTGTTCTTTCAGTCCATCCATCAATCTGTGAATAGAAAGAAGTACCGAAGTTTAATTTAGTTCTCTAAGTACTCTGCATTGTCTGTCAGAATCTAAAAGTAAATCTTGGATCTTTGTTTGATATTATGAAAATAGGTATTCCATCTAATCAGATTATCTATATATATATATATTTCGTTTAACTGTTCTACAGAGATTCCAATTTTAATTGGTAAAAAGTATGCAGATTTAATCAGTCTATTAAGAATCACCCGTATTGTGTCGATTGTATACGTGGTAATCCCATCACAAAATTCATAGTTATACGTTCTTACTTCCAGACTGGTATTGATAATGGTTGTAATTTACCTGTTGATGCTTAATGTTCAGTCTTACTTATTAGCGTACCAAACATCTAAATACAAATTCAGCCACATCCTTCTTCATATTAAGCCACCAATAATGTTGTTTCAGATTATTATACATTTTTGTTATTCCTAGATGCATTGCATATGGGGCGTTATGTGTTTCATCCAATATCTCCTGTCTGATTCCCTCACCATTTGGTACACATACTCGGGATTCCTTCACTAACAATTCATCAACCAATTGAAATGGGTCCCAATTCCCTGATCAATCTGTTCAATTTATCTTTATGTACTCTTCATTTCGTTATTGTATTGCTTGTATTTTTCTTAACAACATTGGTCAAACCATTAATGTTGCTAATTTATCACAATAAAATTAATTCTAACTTTGCATTCAATCTTTGTAAAGTTATTAAATCAGTCATACGTGTTAACTGTAAGCTACATATAGCAACACTTAACTTTCTACTGAGTGCATCTCTAACAATGTTTGCCTTTCTGGGATGGTATTCAATTATGCAATTATAGTCCTTCAACAACTCTAGCCATTTACTCTATCACATATATAATTCTTTTTAGGTTTTCAAATACTTCAGACTTTTATGATCTATAAAAATCTGAAATGTCTCATCGTAAAGATCATGTCTCCAAATCTTAAAAGCGAGTACTACCTTTGCAAATTCTAAATCATGCACTGGGTAGTTTGTTTCATGTGGTTTGAGTTGTCTAGAGGCATATGCTACCACTTTCCTGGTTTGCATTAATATACATCCAAGTCCTTGATATAAAGCGTCACTACAAACGACAAATCCTTCTATACTAGAGGGAATCATGTTGCATCAATGGCAGTGAACATTATATCCTTTCTATGTTTTGATAATGGTTTAAAATGATGAACTTGATAAATATTGCCTACAAGCTTAAGAGGCTAATACGATTGATTTAGAATGGCTTATAGCTAAGGTTTTGGCCAAAAATGGGCTCTAGACTGAAGTTAGTCGACCAAAGCATATTTTAGTCAACTAATTGTGTCTCCAGTCGACCAGGAGTGCAAAATGATAAGTCAAACATTTCTGTAACGGATAGTTGTCAGGTAAGCATAGTTTAGTCGACCAAAAGAGTTTCAGTCGACTAATTTGGGGCCATTTTCCAAGATGCATTTAAGGAGTTAAGTATAAATACATTCTTTCTTAATAGTCATGTCAGCAGAACAACAATAATTGAGAATCCCTCCACAATCTACAATAGTAACCTCTCATACCCAGGAAACTATGTACCTCAGTAACGGTTTTAGGAGGTTTCCAATTTAATACTTATTCGATCTTCTTTGAATCTACTAATATTCCTTTTCTAAATATCATGTGTTTTAAGAAGACTACGTGATCTAACAAAAACTCACATTTGTTAATTTTGTATGCAACTGTTTTTCTTGCAGTGTTTGCAACACTATTCGCAATTGTTCATTGTGTTCTTCAGTATTCCTCGATATATCATCTATCAATGCAATCATAAACTGATCAAGGAATGACTGGAATATCTTTTCATCAATGCCCTAAACTAGAGCATTAGTTAAACCAAATGGCATAACTAAAAATCATAATGATCATATGGGGTTTGAAAAGTAGTTTTTGGAATATCTTCCTGTGCTATTTTCAATTGATGATACCTGAATTTTAAGTCAATTTTTGAAAACACCGTAGCACCTTGTAATTGATCAAGTAGATCATCTATTCGAGGCAATAGATATTTCTTCTTAACTATTACTTGATTGAGTTTTCTATAATTTATACATAACCGTAGTATTCCATCTTTCTTTTTAACAAATAAAACAGGTGCTCCCCACGGTGAAACACTAGGTCGAATAAATCCTTTATCAAGTAACTCTTGTAGTTGTTTACTTTAATTCTTGTAATTTCAATAGTGTCATTCTATATGGTTGTACGAATATCGATGTTGTACTAGGAAATATATCAATTATAAATTTCGTCTCTCTATCAGGAGGTAATCCTGCGAGATCTTCCAGAAAATATGTCTGGCTTTATTCAGTTATTGATATTCCTTTAATATTTTCATACGTTGTTGTTTTATCAACTACATGTGCCAAATAAGCTTCACATCCATCTCGGGTCATCTTAAAGGCTTGTATAGCTGAGATTAAACAACTTAGCACAATCTTTCTCTCTCCATAGAATATTGCTTTACTTTGTTCCTTTAGTTTTATTATAACTTCTTTGTATAGTAATCAACTTTAGCTCGATAGCGAGCCAACCAATCCATACTTAGAATAATATCAAATTCCATTAAGTCCAGTAGAATAAGATTGGCTGTTAATTCTGTATTTTAAACCTTTACTGTTCAATCTTTATTTATTGTCTTTTCCACTTTACTTTACCTTAAGGAGTATGGACTCCAAGACTCTGAATTAATAATTTGTATACTTTACTATACTCACATATTAATTCAGTATATTCTGTGATTGATATCTGATAACTTTACTACTTCTTTTGTAGATAAACTCTATTTCATTAACTAGGGTTCCCTTACATTCCTGCTAACAATCATTATATTAATTTGAGCAGAACAATTCTTAAAGAAATGTCCTAACTTACCACAAAAGTAACATTCTTAAGTCCAAGCTCCATATGTGGAACTCGAATTTTAAACCCATTTATTTTGAATAATCAATATTTTTTCAAAAATGATATAATAATCAAATCAATGTAGAGGAGAGAGAAAATAATATATACATGCCTTTTTATATAAACCGGCCCAAAACATTTTTCAAAATACGATACAAAAGTGGAAGTTAGAAAATATAGTTTGAAACTCAATTCAAACATAACCATGTGTGTATATACATATATGTACAAATGTACAAGATAGAAAATCTCAAAATGTGAAACTCCGAAGCCAGACCTCTGACGTATTACGTATATCGCTGCGAAGCTCTAATCACTATAACTCCAGTCCAATAATAGCAGCTATCTACAATCTGCACAATATTTAAACAATCACATAGATGTGAGTATTTTCAAATACTCAGTAAGTATCTTATCACAATTTAAGTACATTATATTAGAGGGTAACATCCCTAATCATTTTGTATGAAATTTCTCTGTTTATATGAAGTGCAGGGGAATTTCCAGTAAGCACTGCTCGATGAATACGAGGTCGTGCTCATCGTTCAATTCCCAGTTGTCACGGGTCATGCCATGTAGAGCACGGGGTCGTGCTCATTACATTTCCCAAATTCATCATAAGCATGGTACGTGCTACTAAATTTGACTGCAGCACAAGGACGTGCTGGTCAGCATGGGGTCGTGCTGACTCTCAAAAATGCACATATCAATTTTTGATTTCAAGTCAATAACACACAGTAGCATTTCCAGAAGTCTCTTATTTAGTTAAGGTAATATTTATGCCATTTCATACAGTAATATCACAATAATACCATAATAATACACTCATTCTATTGCATATAGCACATGATCATCCAAGATAAAGCACATATAGCACATAACGCTTATACCATACTAAAATACTCAATTTCACATAGATTTAACCACACAGCAAGATCAATCACACAAAATCATTATCACATAGTAGCACAC
>CANYCX010191893.1:0-18511 GCA_948193385.1 Breynia disticha f. nivosa | reverse complement strand
TTTTTTCATAAATTATTTTTAACTTGTCTGTCTTTGTCTCCCCTTAAAAATATTTTTGGTTCCGTCACTGCTCTCATCTACTTATTTCTCTCTTGTCGATGTTTCATGTGCTTCTTCTTTCTTCTCGTCGACGTTTATGCTTATTTTTTTGTATAATGTCGTCGACATTTCTCTAGTTTTTGTCACTAGTCTTCTTTTTCCATCTATTGGCCATGACAAATGTTGATAAAAGACATTTGATAATGTAGAAGTCAGTCGGCTAGCAAAGAATCCAAGAAAGTCGAAGAACCAAATGTTTTTTTTTACAGCAAAGACAACTGCATTCATTTCATTTCATCCAAAAGAACATTAACAATACACATAGGTGGGGTAAGTCCCCACACAAACCAACCCGGTAATGAAAGTACTTCCCTAGCTAAGCAATGGGTTGCACCATTCGCGGACCGCTTCACAAAATCAACTCGTACATTGGAAAGAGTTGATAGCAACCATCTGCAATCAGACACAATCAATCCAAAATCTGACCGGAATTCCTGAGACGAATTTATGACATTTACCGCAGACAAACAATCTAATTCTATTAACACATGTTGCCTCCTTCTTTCTTTAATCCAGCTTAGAACTTCTCGAATAGCAAGGGTCTCCAATACTTGGGCATCGGTCATAGCTGGACACTGCCTTGTGAAAGCTCCCACACATCTTCCATTCTCATCTCTGAATACTGCGCTGAATCCCCCGAAGCCATCAAAAACAGCAGCGTCGGTATTGAATTTTAGCCATCCAGCAGGTGGTTTCTTCCACCTTGTTCCGACTTCCCCAGGAGCTCCCACAACCCAATCTTTGCTCTGCAAAGAACCAAATGTTGTTTCAACATATGTTGAGAGAAAACTTCATATGGCATAGCCTTTTTATTGTTCCCACTTGGCTCAATTATAATGTTGTGTAACATTATGAGTTTATATTAACTTGTCTTATTGTGAACCTATGTGGATATTTGTAAGCTTATTTTTCATGTATAGTGATGGATATGCCATTTTTTGAATTTTTGTGAATTTTATTTAAATTATTTGTCTATGAGTATTGTAAGTTTAATGTTTAGTGTATTTTATCGTGAATATTTGTGAAAGATTTTTCCTATTTTTAAAGAATAATTGTAATAATCTCATTTTTACTGTTTGATGAAATGATTTGAATTTTATTCTGATGTGAAACTATGTGAACTTTTATGTTAAATTGATAAGATGTTTTATAGGACTTAGTTTTAAATTTTCATTGAAGCTGTAAATGTATTATTTGAACTAATGTGAATTTTATTGAATTAGATATAATGACACTATTTTTTTTAATATTAGTTTTCTTTATAATGTGAGTTTTTGTCTTATTATGTATACATTAGATTTTTCAATAAGTAACTTAAATATGTGTTTGAACAGTAATATAATAATGTAAACTTTGTGAATTTTTTTTTGCATTATGATTTGTGCTTATGTAAACTTTACTATTATCACTTTCAAGTCAGATTTTTTTTACACTTGAATTTCTTCTCTAGTAACCTTACAATATGAATTTTACATTTGTTAACACAAGCTAGAAAGAAAGACACTCAATCTATGTGTGTATATATATATATATATATAGAGAGAGAGAGACAAAAGTATATCAAACAAATATAATCCGATCTGGGTAATTGGATCTTTTTTGTGGGTCTATTTATCTCTATTTCATAGGTTTTTTTCTTTATTCAAACGATGAATTTGTTGGATTTGCCGTGATACAAAAGTCTTTTTTTGATTGAAAACAAAAATATCATATCTTATCAAAAAGGCATTCTTCTATAATATAGAAATGTCATATAAATAACAATATTTTTTTGTTATATAATTCTATGTTATATAAATATAGAAAAAGAAATATCAAATAGAATCTAAATTCTAATATCTTAAAAAAATACATAAAGATTTATTAAATAAATATATGAATTAAGAATGTATACATAGTAAATGATCTATAAATTTTAAATTTTGACTTCTTTATTGGAGAATTTCTTCTATTTTCATCTGATATCTTTTTTTGTTCACAATCATTAGGATTTAATTTATTGTTTATTTCTTGTTGGTTTAATGTCTAGATTAATAATCTAATATTATTTAGATATTGTTATATTATTGTAATAACAGTAAAAAAATGAATTATAGAATAACTAATCCACAGTTTCATTATTTAATTAAGTATAAATATACTAATTCAATATAAATATTGAATATAAATTAGGCAATGCCTGAAATTCTCTCACGTATTTTTTTAGAACAAAAAATGTGAAAGAAAAAAAATAAGAAAATTACAATTTTTTATGGAAAAGCGTCCATTGTCTAATAGATAGGACAGAGGTATCCTAAACCTTTGTTAATTATAGGTTCAAATTCTATTGGACGCAATATTATTATATATTTATTTATCCATATATAATAATCTATATATATGGATAAATGGATTTTTTTTAAGTTCTATAAGAATATTTTGAATGACTTGAATAAGAGACACTCATACTTATAGCTTAGACTTCTAACTGTTTACTTTTATTCTAATGATACTTAATTAAAGTAAAAAATTAAGTATTAAGTTATTATATTAAATATATTAAAGATCATTAAATACATTAAAGATTAATAATAAAGATTAATGGGAATGATTTTCTTTATACTTGTTCCTGAAGTTGAAAACGTTCCAGCTATTCTTGAATAGCTTCTTTCAAAAGGGCTTCTGCCTCCTCGGTAAATATTTTAGTAGAGGATATTATTTCTTGGAACTGAGGTTTATTCGTTTTTAAGCAGGTACGTAACTCGAGGAGAAATTTCCTTACTTGTCTAATTTCTAATGAATCAAGAAAACCATTTGTTCTGGCATAAATAGTCATTATATGCTCATCCACCGTGAGAAGGGTTGATTGGGATTGTTTAAGCAATTCAGGTAATCGTTGACCTCTTTCCAATTGATTATGAGTAGCTTTATCAAGATCAGAAGCGAATTGCACAAAGACTTCTAATTCTGCGAATTGCACCAATTACAATTTTAATGTAACAACTACCTGTTTTATAGCTTCAATTTGAGCCGCAGTAAAACATCCTATACTTATTGTTTGTTAATTTTGTAATTAATGTTATCTTTTCAATAAATATCTGAATCATTTAAAAGTTTTCTATGTAAACACCACTCTCTGGTACTCATCTATATATCTTCTATCATGCATACATATATTATGATACAACCTAGCCTAAGGCTCGGTATAGAACATAGATCATGCTAGTGTAATAATTCCCATGAGCGTGACCCCGTATTATACTATCATGTTCCTGCTCAAATGTAATGCAAAACTCATGTTTTTCAGGCATAGTTTGAATGTAATTATTGTATCTCTGTAATCAACCAAATGTCAATTTGTTATAAATCATACATGTTTATCTCGTTTCATATAATAGTCATTTCATATAAGCATAACAACACACATATCATACAACAACTATCTATATACATAGGATCCTATTTGACTGCAGAGAGAGGAAATGCTGAGGAGCGACAGCTGACCCACTTGCTGACATGTCACTATGATCTTTCATTTATCACCTGTTCCTTAAACAAAATCGCAGTTGTATGAGTTGCGGGCTCAGTGAGTAATCATATATAATAATTTATCCATTTCGGTATTTCTATAATTCTATCCATAATCTATATATTTATTTAAGTATAGAATTTATCTTTTCACTTCTTTTATATCTAGATATCATATTCTTTTCTTTACTACTCATATGTTTTGTAAATTGGTTTGTATATCTGTGTAAATCATATCATCTATAGTCACAATTATATTTGTACGTTCACGTTCATATAAAAACCATGAAATAATCGAAGTGCATTTCTTGTCATCATGTCATTCATATATGATTTCTTGTAATCATTTCATTCATATTCGATAATTCTATATATCTCGTCATGCAACATACTCGTATGTTGTACACTACAAAAACCAAATTTAGCGACCAAATTTAGCGTCCAAAAATTGGTCGTAAAAAACTTTGTCGCTATAAAAAGGATTCCCCTCTATAGAATAAATCCCCCCACAGAATAAACCCTTCTACGTATGATCAATCATATATCACCAATCCATACCTCACCATATCAACACCATATCATATTGTATCATGTATATCATAAATCGCAACATACAATAGTATAATATGAATAACGTAACGTACCTGTTTACACTTTTCATTTTGCATGTACCTGTTTGCATTTCGATTATATAATCGTATTCGTTACCATTTTATACTATTTCTACATGTTACCATTTCTTTGTAATTCATATAATGTAACAATCAATCATTTACTATCACATATTAAAATGCATAGTTCGTATTTAGTTTCTCCTTGTTTTTATTTCTGTACTTGTACAATCATTTAATGATATATTAATATATGAAGTCGTTAATCGTATTTGTTGGTATACAATCATATTTCTATGAAGTCATGAATGGTCATGAACTTCCTTATTGTATTTCTTTCGGTATAGTTCTTTTAAGTGTACTTTTTTGATTCATTATCCTTGGATTATCTTTATAGACATTTTACCTATAACTATACTATTCCTATCACATCATCACACTTGTTCATATCCATATACTTTTAATTTTCATATGAAATATAAATTTATCTTTATGGTGATTTATGTGCATACTCCACTCAATTCAAAATCATAATCAATCATCAATTCAAACATTTCGACTATCATCCTCATAGCATATGTGCAACCTCTGCATGTCTCAACAATAATTTATCACACGCTAGCAATTCTAACAATTCATATATAATTCATTCTTCTAACTAATCACTCAATCAACATAGTATATCCGTTAATTATCTTTTTCTTTAAGCGATCACACATTTAATTTTAATTGAGTCTGGATTACTCACCTGTAATTCCATATTTTTTTCCGGAGTTCCTCTAGCCTCCGATCTGTCTCGTTAACTCAATTGACTTCATATATAACTATTTACGATATCATCCATAAATATTAATCTTAAAAATATATTATACCCAAAAATTCAATATCGTTTTCTTACCGTTCACACCGTAGTTTTCTAGTATCGATTATAGTAATCGATTCCCTACTCGATCCTACGATCGATTACGTGTCTCCGACTCGATTCCTATCTCGTTTCCCTTAAAATCTCCTTTTCTCTCTCTCTCTCTCTCTCTGAATATACTCTTGTTTCTCTCCTCTCAATTCTCAAATTTTCTTCTCTCTCTCATTTTCCTGCCTCTAAACATCTCCTGCTTGTTCTCTCTTTTATATAAACAAAAACCAAGCCTCGTCATGCTTAAATTTCTAAGGAAACCCAATTTTTTGCCACATTTAACATACTACACGTGGAGGATGGATACTACACGTTGTAGTGCCCACCACGCGTGGTATACTACACGTTGTTGTGGCTACAACGTGCAGTATTCAGCCACTGCACGTAGTTTCCTTTGTTCCGCCATTTTTCCCTTCTTCTTATTTACTTTAAATCAACCATTTGAAACTCATTCCTAACCTCTTAATTTCTTTAATTTATTAACTAAAATCTTAATTTCATTAACCATTTAGTTATTTTATTAATTATGGGGTTTAAGGATGAAAATATTACAATATCCCTCTTGTACTATTTTTTCTTCGTGTAACTTTATTCTTTTATGTTTAATTGAATTCAACCTTATATCAACCCATCACAAACCTCTTGTTCCTTTAATTTATCAGCTAAATTATTAATTTCATTAATTATTTTAATTATCTTACTAATTATAAAATTTAAGGATGAGAACATTACAAATTTTTTCCCTTAAAGTATTTTGTCCTCGAAATTCCTTTTTGCTTATTATTATTGATCTTATTTCTCCTTTAATTCTTGTCTTCGTTCTCATATATCATATTTTGCTGAAAAAAATACATAAACTTATAAAAAATACTATGCATTTAAAACAAAAACAAATATTATATCCTATAAACAATTGTTTAAAAACCGAATAGAATAAAGTAGTAAAAAAAGAAGAAGAAAATGGTTGGTTTAAGAAGGATTAAAGTTTATCGTACGTGGGTTCAGCGGTTAAGGGGTTCAACTCTCACATTAAGGGTGAGCAGTTCGAATCCTGGAGCCGTAGCGGCGCTTGGGAAGGCATACAGGCCCGCTGGTTCGTCAGGCTACTCGAAAGGATGCTCCCTGCCCTTAGCCCGTGGGCTAGCCCAGCCCCTTGCCTAAAATTTTTGTAAAAAAAAAGATATTAAAGTTCCAACCTCCAACTTCCAAAGCTTAGGTTAGGTTAGATTATGTCTACTTTTGAATAAAGAAAGATATACCTAAAAAATCTAAACGGTTCTTCCATTATTACTACTTTAACGTTAACGGCAGGAATCTACTGTTCAAAATGTGCAATAAAAAAAGAATCCTTTGTCGGAAAAAAATGTGCACACATTTTGTGCAGCCTTAGTTCAAGAGTGTTTACAAGGTTTCATCTTTAAGTCAAGTTCAAACTTACATTATTTAACTTTAAACGACCTATTTATCGGATTATAATTCATTTCTTTACTGTAAAACAGTGACACATTCAAATTTTTTTTGTAAGAGAACGATTTTTAAATTAAATTTTTTTCTGTGATACAAGAAATAGACGAATTAGCATACCACTTTACTTTTGCGTGTTTCTCTTACGTCAGTGGCAGGAATGTGCGACACTACGTAAAGAGAACACAACAAATGAGAAAACTATAGGAGAAGACACGGAACCATAACCGAGTATATTGTTGAACAAGATTTAAAGGTCGATGAAAAATTCAGCTTGAGATCGAACTCATGAAATTTTGAATTAACTGAACTTGAACATTTCATAGCTCGGCTTGGCTCGGCTCGGCTCGACTCATCTCGCTTATAACTCTGAGTATTCATTAATAGAGAAATCTCTTAATTCTTAGGTCATGACACACAAAATGATCCTTACTAAGGACACATTGTAACTTTTTATTTTGTGCTATGTAAAATTATGTAACTTTTTTTTTGTTACATAATGAAAAAATTATGTAACTTTTAATTTTTTAAATTATACAATTTTATGCATATTATGTAGTGAATGAATGCACTATATAAACAATAGTACGTGAGAATATCCTCACCCAAAAATTCACTAAAATGTCTTTTTATCATTTTTTTTTCCAAAGGAGTAATTAATTTTGTCATTTGATTCTCATTTTGCTGAGCATTAAAATTTCCGAAGTCAAAAAAAAAATGCTGCCACCATTGGCATAATTTTCAAAAGAAAGCTGCAATATTGACATACATACAAACATATATATATATATATATATATATATATATATAGTAAATTCATTGATCTAGTTAAAGTACTTCAACCAGATCTCTTATTACATACATTAAAAAAAATATTATTTTTAGCAAATTAATAATGTGATTAGTCAGTAATCTCATCACTTATCTGACCAACATTATTAATTTATTTAGAAATAAAAAATGACACTAAATTAAGACAAATACAAGTCGCTCTAAACAAATTACCATTCAGTCATATACTCACATACTCTATCTTATTTTATATGACGCAATTTTTTTAAAATCAAATTTTACGAGAATATTATTTATATAATAATTTATTTATTTGTACTTTATAAGTCTCCGCTAATAATTGGTTAGTGGCTATTCATAGATGTTAATTTAGGATATTAGCAAGTACTTTTTTGAAAAAACATTTTGTGAAATTATGCTTTGTGTCGCATAAAATGAGACACAAATGACAATTGTGCATGATAGATCTTTTTAACATGATAATATGTTCTGTGAATACACGTTTATGATACGATACAAATAATATGAGTTCAATTTTTATAATTTTTATTCTATAAATAATGAGATTTGTTAAAAATAGTACGATACGATTGCGTCGGCATGAATTATTTCATTTCTGTTAAAGAACCAGCCAATTAAAGACTGCATAACAACGTTGGAAACAACAACAACCAGAGAAATCAAAACAAACTCAAAACCATACAAAAAAAACCAAATAATTATAATTGAAGAATTATTTTATGACATTGATCTTTCCAAGAGAAAAAAAATGCCCAAAAAAGTGGCACATTTCCAAGTTGATTCCCCACAGCAATGCGCTCCTCACGCTCCTCTCTTTCAAAAAACTATACTTTACAGTTCAGTTATAGTCATAATCATAATAAAATTAAAAAAAAAATTATTCTTCCATTAATGGACCTACCTGTATACAAAAATCAAGCATCTATTCTCTGTTTTTTCTCCATTATTTTTCTCATTGGCCATTCAGACTCAGTGTTGCAGACTGTGTCATGAAAACAGCTTCACTCACTTTATAATAATTACTATCTGAAGATTCTTAGTATCAATCGTTGTCATAAACTATGGAGTTTGTTTCCGATTTTTAGTTTTTGTAAATTGAAGTTTTGTTCTTTGTTGTGAGTTTTAATTGTTTTCTTGGTTAAAAGACTCGATCTTTTATGGTTTTTTTAAAAAGTTAATAGCTTTATGTACTATTTCATCTTCATTGAGTTGTTTTTGTGTTGATCTTGTGGTTCTAAAAGCTTTTAAGCTGTTTTTTTGTGTGAATTTGGAGTGTTGGTGATCTTGCTTGATTTGCACTTCATCTTTCTATTTATTACATCTTTTAAATTTCTCAAAGTTGGTGTTTCTTGAAATAGTATAGCCTTTTGAAGTTCCAAGCTGGAAATGGCGGATTCACTGATTTTACTAGTTAAAGAGTAGTTCTTATGTTGTAGATTACATGTTCATCTCACTTGAATTACTATATACATGCATAGCTTCATTTCTACTTTGTTTAGTTAGGTGGTAGTTGTTTTTAAGTCAACAGAAGTAGACTTTTGTGTATCAATTTTGTTACTTTTCTCAAAAGGGTTCGGTGTTTTGAGTCTTATTAGCTGAGAAAAAAAATGTTGGTTTCAAGTGGGAAAGAACAGATCTCATTGCATCTTGGGCATTCGATAGAGTCTTTAAGTTCATCTCTAGTAGGATCAAACTCAGATTCTCTTGATGAAATGCTGGTGCCATCTGACTTGTCTGAGTCTCCACAGCTCACTACAATGTATACTGATGTTAGTGTTGTGCCTGAGCAAGAAAGGAATGAGATTCAGCTATCAATGCTGAATTTAGAAGGTAAATGTTGTTTTGTATGTGCTGGCTTATGCTTGATTATGGCTATGAAGGGGTTGGTAAAACACGGTTTGTATGACAAAAGCTTTCAATCTTTTGTATGGTTTTTGTAGGAGAAATAGCTGAATTGAAGCAGAAGGTGAAAACTTTGAACAAAAAGCGTGGAGAAGCATTAAATAAGATTTTAGATATTAAAGGTCTGATTTATTGTTTGTTCAAAATATGTTCTGTTTTAAAAATTGCGCGTTCGTCTTACTTTTATATTTCGATTTCTAGGAAGCATCAGAGTATTTTGTCGAGTTAGATCATTCCTAACAATGGATTGGAGAAGACTGCACAAGCCCATTTCGGTAGGGGCGGAGAAGATTATTGTTAGATCTGCAGGAAGTAGGCGGGAGTTCAGATTTGATAAGGTTTTTGATGCAGGAGCTATTCAAGGTTTGTGTTTACCTTTTAGTGTACTTTCAAGATTCAGTTATACCTTGTTTCCTCTGCACAGTATAGTAAAAGCTTTTGCTGCTTCAAACATTTGCAGAAGATATATTTGTTGAGGTTGAACCAATAATGAGATCTGCACTTGATGGACACAATGTCTGCATTCTAGCTTATGGTCAGACCGGAACCGGCAAGACATTTACGATGGTTGGTCACTGATTTCAAATCTTCTTTTCTTTCAATTTATGTTAGAACATGGTTTTTTTTGATGATTCTCTGTTATGATCCTTTTCCAGGATGGAACAAATGAGCAACCCGGTATCATTCCTCGTGCTCTTGAACTGCTTTTTAATCTAGCCTTATTGAACAATACATCTCCAGTAACAATTTCAATCAGCATGTTGGAGGTTTATATGGGAAATTTGAAAGATTTACTTGCTCCAAAAGTGGCTTGCAGATCTTATGAAACAGTATCTAAATGGTTTGTGCCTTCTTTGAATCTGATGAATCACAAAGTGAAGAAGGCATTTATATTAATTTCTCACTATTGTTGATTGTAAAACTGTGTTGTAGCAATCTCAACATTCAAACAGATCAAAGGGGGTTGGTGGAAATTGAGAATTTAACAGAGACTGAGGTTCCTGATATTGCAAAAGCAAAATGGTGGTACGCTCGGGGAAGGCGAGCTAGAGCTACTTCATGGACTAATGTGAATGAGATGTCAAGCAGATCACACTGGTGTGTTCATGAGTTCATATCTTCTCAATTCATCTGTTTGATTAATCTGGTTTGACAATTAATTTATGTCTTTAGTTCTAAATAACTATCTAGCTTGACGCGCATCACGATTTCGCGGCACGGAGATGATTTGAAAGCCAAGAAAGAAGTCAGTAAGCTATGGATGGTAGATCTCGGAGGAAGTGAAAGATTGTTGAAAACAGGTGCAACGGGACAGACACTAGATGAAGGAAGAGCTATAAATCTCTCTCTTTCAGCTTTAGGTGATGTTATTGCTGCTCTGAGAAGGAAGAGAGGCCATGTGCCTTACAGGTAAGTTCACTCAGTTACTCTTCTAACTTTATTGATTCCTCTGTGCTCCTCATTGATCTTGCTAGTAACTTTTCTTTATAACCAAGTAATCCTTTTCAGCTTTTTAGTGTCTCAACACCTGTATGATTTCAGTTTTTACTGCCATGGTTGCAGGAATAGCAAGCTAACTCAGATTCTTAAGGACTCTTTAGGTAAACGAACATCTGCATTTCACTTAAGTTGCTTTTGGGTTTTGACACATTTCAATTGCTTCTAATACATTATAATGCAATCTTGCTTTAGGTGCTAGTTCTAAAGTTGTGATGCTTGTGCACGTAAGTCCATGTGAAGACGATATAGGAGAGACAATCTGTTCTTTGAGCTTTGCAAATAGAGCAAGAGCCATAGACACCAACAGAGAAATTGCAGAGGTATTCTTTCTCAGTACTCTGTAATTTGCAGTTCTCATTAACCGAGTATTTATGGCTAGAGACGGAATCAGAAATATTTTTAAAAGGGGCAAAAATAAACAAGTTAAAAATAGTATAAAAAAATTTATGGCAAAGGGACAAGACTATAGAAAAATGCACGATAAAAAAAAATGAGAAACGGAGCAGACACGACAGGGGGCAACCGACCCCTCGCCCACCGCTCCCTTTCCATCACAGTTTACACTCCTCAGTTGCATTTGTATTTTTCTTTTCTCAGGACATAAAGAAACAAAGGCAGAAAAGGATTTCACTTCTTGAAGATGACATGAGAGAAGCCGAAGAACAAATCAATAAAGTGAGGAGTCAGCTTCAGAAAGCTGAGGTTCTTTTAAATGAAAACAGAAAGGTTTTCTCTGTGACTTACCAACCTCCAGAGGTCAAGGAGGAAACTAAGCCTATAACTCCCCAAGAAGGTGCTAAAGAAGTACCTGTAACTCCACAAATCTCCGACAAAGGAATCAGAAGAGATGTGATTGGATCTATCCCTCGATTCATGACATCCACAGTGGCTAGTCGCCAAAGGCAAAGTGCTGCAGAAATTATGATTGTTGCGAGAGCAAGAGGTTTGAGGTCAGTGGCAAGAACTTCAGTACAGTTTTCTTGTTCTCAGTCACTAAACTATTCAGACATTCGCACGAAAGCGATGTTGCACGAATCAAATAAGAAACCGCGGCAGGGCGAGTGGAAGAACTTCCCTGCAGAGAGTCTGAAATGCAGTGCCTCAGACTTAAAGGCTTCCTCCTTGCCACAAAGAAAGACGGTTCACTCATCAGATCCAAACTTCAAAACCACTCTTGGTCGTCACAGGAGAAGAATGTCTGATCTTATCTGATCTGATCTAACAATGCAGAGGTATCTAATTTGTTTTTATTTTTTATTTTTCACTTTGGATCTGCAAGTGTGGTAGTGCTTTCATAGTTTGACTTGTGAGTGTTCTGCAGAAACATCTAGTTTTTGCCCTGTGATAAGTTCTCTGCCACCAAATATTATCAGAGGTGGTCAGCTTAGGCTTGTTGGGATCTGTCAATAGTATTTGGTTATAGTTTGACTGGAATTGTAACTTGTTAATCACTGGTTAACATGATCTTTGTAACTCAAGTTACTTTCATTATACTGTTCAGAATATACATAGAATGTTATTGAAAAGAGATTGAATATATTTCATTATAATCTTATGCAGCTAGTTTTTGAAATATACAGATGCTAGCAACAGCATAACTAGATGAATATAAATCAATCAATGCTAATCGGCTCTTTCCATCTCATAAATACAAAACTTGGATCTCATTCTTAGCCGGTAAATAAGTAATCAATCTCAGGCAAAAACTGGCAAGACTGGCCAACGTTGCTTCTTCTGACATAGATCAGTGAAGTGTTGCAGAACTGCGTAAACCGGTGATGGGATCAGACAATCACTACGATTTCATTCTTCGTGTTGTAAATTCGTACCACCTACCATATATTCTTCACTCTAAGCCTTAAATCGCCTGAACTCAAGCCAAATTTCATAGTGATTAAACAGCAGGCTATTATGCATTTTCTTTCCAACATATTCAAGCCCCAGATTAGTCAGTCTCTTAGTGCACTCACTGCCTCCTAATCTTGAGCAGAACTTAATATTATGCGACACAAAGATTCGGCCATGATAAGGTTTCAACTTATTTGCTAATCTTTCAAGTCCAACCCAGACTAGATTATCAGGCATGTGAAGAAACACAGCACTAGCATATATCATATCATACACAACTTCTGAATCAAACTTGGTAAAATCCATATCCTCTCCTCGTACAATCAATGGCCGCTTATGTAGAAGACCCTGAGAAGGAAGCTCGTACCTAAATGCAGCCATTAGTGAGAGTTCATCTCTTTCGAGGCAGTGGAAGTGCCCGGGATTAAGATACCGAATGAAGTGCAAGCCAACACGGAGCGTGCCGCACCCAATCTCAAGCACACGAGACTTAGGGGATAGGTGCGAGGAGTCAGCGAGAAATTCAAACACATCCCTTCCGCCAGCCCATGGCTCCCCGTAGTTGCTATGGTGCTCTTCCACAAGAAGCTCTCCGGGACATGGCAGTGCAGTGTGGTTATCAGCTTCAGGTCCTTCATAATGTGATATGCCTTTGTACCTGTGAACCAAATCAAACATATTAAAAGCTAGATTTATACACAACAAATCAAACAAACAATAAAAAATAAAGCCTTTTTCGCTCAACAATCAAAAGGGCAGTAACAGAATCTCTCAAAAAAAAAACCAAACAAACAAACTAAAAACCAAAACTTGATCAAACCCAATTCATAGACCACAATAAAAACTCAATCTTCACGCAAAAAGAACTTACTGAATAAGATCTTGAAGTTGCTGAGCTCTAGTACGAGGATTAATCCCTTTTCGAAGCACATTGTCTTGCATATGCAAACCATTCAAATAGATCTGATTTTGAACCCATTCAATATCATCTTTTGAAGTTAAAACACTGCTTTCATCCTCTTTAAACTCACCACTGAAACTGGGTTTGAGTAAAGATTGCTGCGGAGGCGAATTAGGACAGTTGCAAGAAGAGAGAGAGGAGAGCAAAAAGAATAACATTATTGTTGCCACCAACAATGAAAGGACTATAACCGGTACTGTTATCACGACTCCTTTTTGCGATGAAAATTGTGTTGTGAGCGCCATGATTAGAGCGAGATAAGAAGACCAGTGTCGTGGTTTTATTCTTATGGGTTCGGAAAAATCTGCAGAATGAAATTAAGAGGGATTAAACTTCTTTTTCTCCTCCTTGATGTTTGCTAATCTATTATGATCAGTCCTTATGTTTTGAAAAGGTTATCGTATAGTCCTTATGGTGTAATTATTTATTTACACCCAAGGATTGCTCTTGGTCTTGGTTCTTTCCTTTTTAAAGAAGAAATTGAATTATGTGAGCTTAATGATGTAGGAATTATTATAAGTAATATGTAAAATGAAATTTAGACTACTAAGTGTGATTCAATTAAATTTATTATTTTTGTACTATAACAAATAATTTCATAAGTTCATTGTCAAATATATTTAATAATATACCTAAAAGGTTGTAAAATTAGATTTTTAAACTCTAGCATTCATATTATTATTTTAATAAAAACTCTCAAGATCCGTGATAACTTTGTTTATTAATTTCTCTATCTTAGAATGACAAGAATTTGGGATAAACGTAAAAATTAAGAAATTAGTAGTTAATTTAATTGTTGTAAGTAATAATTATTATGAGAGTTTATAATAATGCATTTATTTAATGAATTATTTTAATTGAATAATAAATATTTAAATAAATTAAAAATACCTTCAAAATAAATATTTCTATGAATGAAAATTGAGGAATTATATGAAAGAGGTGAGTTCAAGATTTTACAAAACATGAGGGACGACAAAAGAATAAACCAAATTGTTCAAAAAATAAAATCGCGAAACGACGAGTTTTAGTAACCGAAGTAAACGGCCTGTCAGCACATGCCAAACGACGTCGTTTATACAATCAATTTATGCGCCATCTTCAACCTTTCCACTAAACCCTCAAAACCTCATTCATTAGCTTCAACCCACTGATTTTCCCACTGTTTTCTGATTAAAATAAAAAACAAATTCGAATTCCCAAGTCCAATATCAAACAATGCAATCCGCAAGAACACTAATCAAATCCATTTCCAAACAAAATCCTAAACCTCTTTTCTTCTCCTACTATAGTCACGGTCACAGCCACCCATTTCCGACACAGAACCGCTCAATTTCCTCCACCTCACCTCTTTCCTCATGGATGGATTCCATTAAAGGCGTGTTCACTGGAAAAAAAGATGAAGCCAAGGACTCTCCTGAGTCATTCACCCTTGTTCGTAAGTAACAGTTTTGTACTTTTGCGAAATTTCCAAAGATTAAATTTTTACTTGAGTTGGTTTAAATTTTGTTCAGGTTTCGCTGATGAGTTAAAAAAGTCTAGAAAAGTTGGTGCGTTCAAGCAATTCATGGTGGGAAGGAGCAGTGAAGCTACATTTGCAAATGCTTTTGAAAAAATGGAATCAATTATTCGATATCTTAATCGTTTTGACCCTTCTGGTGAGGTTAGTTATAATCGTGTCAAGATGTAGTCTTACATACACTCCATCCAAACACACTGTTAAGGTTTTATTTGTTGTGTTTTATGAAATGGGTTTTTGTCTGTTTGATGTTTTAGAGCTTGCATGTTAGTGAAATGTGAGTTGCGACAGGTTTCATGATTGAGTTTTTAGTTAGTTTTCTTGACGATTTGATTTTTTTTGTGAATTGGGCTTTTGTTTTTTGATGTTTTAGAACTTGCAAGTTAGTCACAAGCAAGATGCGGCTAAGCATTGTAATTGCACGATAGCTGACGTTGAGAATGCGCTGGCCAAGTTTACTTGGGCTAAGGAAGCTCAAAAGAAGATTCAGACGTTGAAAGATGAAGGGAAACCATTGCCTAAAAGCATGGCTGAGGTAGATTTTTTTGGTTTTGGATTGATTTAGAAGGTCTTGGTCATGATTCTTATTGGCAGTCAGCGAGATGTTATTTTTTTGTTGTGGAATAAGAGAAATGGCGTTGTGAATTGTGTTTATTTTCGTGTAGATTCAAAAGCTGATGGGATCAACACCTATAGATGTTGCAAGGTCGAGTTTGGCCAAGACTGGGCAGATCAGTAGAAACGCGCCTTGTCCGTGTGGATCTAAGAAGAGATATAAGTGGTAATTAGTCATGCCTTAATCTTTTGTTACATCTTCCTTTACATTGACTGGTTTTCAATTCAAATTATGTGCTGAACTATTTTATGTTTCTTTGTGAATGCAAAGCAGTCTTCTTTGATATGGTTATCAAAATTTTCTATTAAGTGCACGTGTTCATACGCTCTATTCGCTTCAGTTTTCTTCTACAGTATGTAGCACATGGAAGTATTCATTCTGTTCCTGCGGGGAAATCAATTATTGAAACAGTTTTCTTGTCAAATGCATTTGCGTGTTATATGAAGATTGCTCTTCAGCATATTGCGTCTGCAAAAAGTTTCTGATTAAAAATGCTGTGAAAATATTTAAAATTTACTATAGAATTTGCTCACTTAAACTAAGCTTAGAGACCCTAAAATTTCTGTTATTTGTGCTCAATTTATCAACTTTTTATTTGTTGACGAATTTATATTTTTTTAATGAGTCAAAAGGTCTGTTCTGCACTTATCTTTTCTGTATTTATTTTTCTCTTCTAGTCTTCTTGAAATTAACTTATTTTTATTTAGGTGCTGCGGGAAGAATAACGAAGTGAAGAGCGTATAATAGAACAAGAAAACTTATAACATGCCATTGATACCGGATGTTTTTCAAAGCAGGAAAAATCCTCCTGTAATTAAGGTCCGAATCTGATGCCTCGTGTTGGTTAACTTAGGCATATTACTGCTAGATGTATTTGATTTAAGACAGTCTTTCTTTCTTTTAAGGCATTCAGCTGCTTTGCATTTCTAGTCACCATGACTGTCAATTTTTTACGCTGGAAGCAGTGTCTTTGGCTTGCTTTTCTGACATGCTAACGCTGACATCACTACTATAAATATAAAATTATTAAATCAGCGTTCGCTAACTGTTGAATAAGGATGTTGATACTTTTTCAAACTCCTGTTTTATTGATGTAAGCTGATTTGTTGCAGTTTGTATATAAGGATGTTGGTGACACGTTGGATAGTGTTATAGAACCTTGTTGAATACAGTTTGAAAACATGGTCAATCATGCTTTTGATGCAAATTAATTTTTTAATTTTTACAGTCACTTATTGGATCATTAATCTGAATGATTTGCTTTTCCTTATTGTATGAATAATTAGTAAGATAACGATTCTAGAATCGTGTCCAACACAACTCTGAGGTTTCAGAAACAAATTAAGGCTTCAAGTTTTGTTTATTTTGCCTTATTACAATTAGTAAATTTGGTTTGGCAATTAGCACCTATCAAATATGTAGTTACTTTTGAATTAGTTATTCCTAAGTGATCTCTTATGCACACTCCAAATTGCAACCATTTGTTAATGAGGGCATCTCAAACATTCTCATATCTAGAAACTTATGAGATTCCCAAACATATCATGCTTGTAGTTCTTTAAAGATTCATATTCCACATTGCATAAACTAGAGTATCAGAATCATGTCTTTCAGTGAACTTCTGCTAATGCTTATCCACAAGGAAAATTCCACTACTTACAATAACCTTAATTACTTCTGTATAAATAGCCCTCAAAGCCTTGGCATAGAGCATGCATATAGAGCTATTTAGATACTTTCTGAAGATGGTGAAACTTTCGACATCCTGTTTCCTTCTTGTCCTCCTCTTTCTTTCTTCTGGTAATTAACTTGTTTAGTATATCGCTAACATCTTACACGTGATTTTATTGATTCGGAGTGTTAGATTACTTGTAAAGAGTTACTTTAATGTTATGGTAGGAGGTTTAGATTTAATACTGAGATATATGTATATATTATATTCAGTTGTTTTCAATTTAAGATCTCGTAATTTGGTACAAGACTGAAGTGAGATTACTTAAGAGAAACAAATTAGGCAGCAAGTGAGAGAAGCAGATATAGATTTAATTCGATAAGTTGTTGTGAAAAAAATGGAGCGTAACATGTTTTAGAGCTGTGCAGTAAGAAAAAAGAGATAATCTATATGTTAGTCCTCAGTTTTTCAGTGTCATGATGGTTTACAGTTGATCAAGCAGAAAATGGTATTTTTCGGATTTACGATAAGCTGATACTGCAGAATAAACAGTGTTCTAATTTGATTATGAAAAAACAGATGATTTAGAAGTAGTTGAATGGCGGTTTTAGATCACAATAGTGATTGCTGCATATGATTTGAGTTAAAGGTGTAAAAATTGAACCGGAACCGGTGGTTCGGTTTATTTTTAGAGGAAAATCAAACCTGAACCGCGGGAACTGAAACTGGAACTAGAACCGAACCGCCCAGAACTGGCTAGATTTGGTTCCTGTTCCAGTTCTAGTTCTATGGTTCATGGAACCATGAACCGCCGGGTTCGAATTGAAACCGGCGGTTTTGAACCGATTTGCACATCTGATTTGAGTTGCATGCACATACATACAGAGAAGAAAATGGTGATGAAGACAGAAGGAAAAGAGTGTCACAGAGTGTGGAATTGCAGAGGAGATAATCGTTGCTGGGAAGATTGTAAGAACAGGTTCAAGGGGAAAGGACTGTGTGATCTTTTCACAGCACCACCTGTCCCAAAGCAGTGTTTCTGTGCATATAAGTGTTGATCTTCACAGACTTCATTCCTATATATAT